>RSEH01000265.1:0-64346 GCA_006503475.1 Stentor roeselii
TTGTATAGCACATTAATGGTGAATCGATGGACTCTCGCAGGTCAGAATGACCAGCGAGACGGTAAAATCCAAATCAATATTGAAATTTTTTGCAAGCGACCCGGCCGAACGATTTCGAGTTTGTAAAGTTAATAATTTTTTAATTTACCTTCCGAAAAGCACTTCTAGGTATTCAAACAAACAGATCTTATCCTTTTGAAGTAAAAACTAATTATGTTTAAGAAATTTAAAGATGGTTTTTGATTATTTGTGTCAAGATGGGAAACATACTTAAATCCATTTTGAAAAAAAAGAAACTTTTTCATTTATATGTATTTTAGCCTAAAAAACTAGCTGTCCTAGAAACTTCAAGATGATAGGAAAGCTGGATAAATTTTAAGTCTTGGATATAAATAGTTACTGAGAAGTACATGATCGAAAAAAAAGGGATTCGGAGTTTTAATGGGTTCTGATAGGTTTGGAAAGGAATAGGATTAGATTTAAGAGTTTTTAGTTATAAAGATTTAGTTGAATTTAAGTCCTAGTCAAGAATTATTCTCAGTCTCCATGTAAGATCACCCGAAAATTTCGCTCTTCGAATTTTCTCTGGAAATGAGACTTTTGATGATTTTTTAACGATTTCTCATAGAATTCCTTGAGAAACTTAAAGATAAAACTCATGGGAATCTGATTCAATCTAGAAGTGAAGAAATTTTAGAAATATGAGCCTCGATCTAGCATAAAAAACTGATTTTCTTCTATTGCACTTATTTTCAAGAAGTGAAACTTAATCTTTCTGCTACAAATTCAAAATGCAATGTTTAGCTTATTCTTTGAAATAAAATTCTTTATTTTTTTCTTGAGTTCTTGAGCTTTTTAGTAGTAAGAAAAATGGGCTATTATAAAGGTAAATATGGTTGGAAAAACTATGTAAATTTTAGTGTTTTTTATTTGAAAACATAATTTTTTTAAGAAAAAAAGTTAAGTTTAGACTGATAATAAGTACTCTAAATAGATAACATGATTTAAATATTATATTGCATGCATTTTATGTAAATTTAGAAGGATTAGTTTATATATATAAGGATAATTTTTGTTTTGGTGCAAATTTAGGTACTTTTCTCAATAGGTTTATATAAGTTTTTAACTTAATTATATATTAAATAGATTCAAATTTTTGTATAGCACATTAATGATGGATCGATGGACTCTCGCAGGTCAGAATGACCAGCGAGACGGTTAATTCAAATCAAAATGGAAATTTTTTGCAGGCGAGATGGCCGAATAATTTCGAATATTTACTTTTCAAAAATCACCTCTAGGTATTAAAACAAATAGATAATCTCGTTTTGAAGTAAAAACTAATTATGCTATAAGAAATTTAAAGATGGTTTTTGATTATTTTTCAAGATGGAAACATATTTCAATCCAATTCGAAAAAAAAATTAAACTTTTGCATGTGTATGAATTTTAGCCTAAAAAACAGCAGTCCTATGATCTTCAAGACTATAGGAAAGCTGGATTAAATTTTAAGTCATAAATATAAATAGTTTCTGAGAAGTGCATAGCCGAAAAAAAAAGGATTCGGAGTTTAAATGGGTTCTGGTAGGATTTGAAAGAAATTGAATTGAACCTAAGAATTTTTAGTTATAATGATTAAGTTGATATTTATTCCTAGTTAAAGTTTATTATCAGTCTTGACTTGGGTAAACCGAAAATTTGGACTTCAGATTTTGTCTTGAAAAAAGACTTTGGATAGTTTTTTAAAGATTTATAATAGGATTACTAGAGAAACTTATAATTCCAACTCATTTGGATCTGATTCAGCCTAGAACATGAGGAATTATGAAAAATGATCTTTAATCTGACATATAAAAGCTCATTTTTTTCAATTTCAATGACAATCTAGTAGAAAAACTTTCATATTAAGCTTCGATTACAAAGGCCAATGATTAGCCTTTTCCTTGAGATTAGATTCTTGAAATTTTTTCTGAGTTCTTGATCTTTTTGTACTTTGAAACATGGATTATTACTTAGGAAAAAATGGTTGAAAAACGAATGTAAATTTAAGTGTTTTTTAGTTAATACAATATTTTTTAGCCAAAAAATAGTTTAGAACGATTAAAGCATTCTAAGGTTTGTTCTAGAATTAAACTATTAGATTAATATACTTTTAATCGAATTGGAATTAATTAGTTTATATCCAAAGTTCCTTTAATATTAATCCGAAGGTAAATTTTGTTTTTGTGATTATTTAGGTAATAGGTTTACATATATATAATTAAATGATATAATTAATTAGATTCAAATTTTTGTATAGCACATTCATCGTAGATCGACGGACTCTCGCTGATCTGAATGACCAGCGAGACGATGAACTTCATTCAAAATGGAACTTTTTAACTGGCGCCGACCGATAAATTTCGAATTTCTGAAGAATAAAATTATAATTTATTTAAAGAAGTACTTCAAGATGCTAAACTATAAAGATTCAACTTTTTAAAGTTGAAATCGTTAAGTTATATTAAATTAAAGATGTCTTTTATTTATAGTTATCAAGATGTTAAAACATAATTCATTCCGTTTTAAAAAAATCTAACTTCTTCATGTATATGTATTTTTTCCTAAGAAAACAGCTGTCTTAGGAACTTCAGAATGTTAGGAAAGCTGAATTACATTTTAGGTCTTATATATAAATAAATCAGATTTAAGAGTTTTTACCTATCATTATTTAGTTAAATTTTAAGTTCAGTTAAAGTTAATTCTCAGTCTTGATTAAGGGTGATCCATAAATTTCGGACTTCATATTTTCTCTTGAACAGATATTTAGGACAACTTCATAATGGTTTCTGGTAGTATAACTTGAGAAACCTGGTAACCTAACTCATTTTCATTTAATTCAATCTAGGAAGAAATTATCAAAGTACGATCATCAATCTGACATAAAAAAACTGATTTTTCTATTTTAGTTATTTTCGAAAAGAAAAACTTTAGTTTTCTGCTTCAAATTGAAGGACAATAATTAGCTTTTTCGTTGATATGAGATACTTAAATTTATGTTCTGAGTCCTTGAGTTTTGTACTGATCGGAAAAATTGGTTATTATTAAGGAAAAAATGGTTGAAAAACCTATGTAAATATGAGGATTTTTCAGTTTGAAGCATGATTTTGTAAGGAAAAATGAAGTTATAAACGATAATAAGTACTTTAAGATGATTCTAGATTTTCATAGTTATATTTTATTGATTTGATTGAAATGAAAAGGATTAATATATGAATTAAAAGCTATTTTGATGTGTACCTGTGTATAGTTTTTGCTTTTAGTGCTTTATTTGACCCTTGTCCCAATAGGTTTACATAAGTTTTTAACTGATTTATAAAAAAAATAGATTCAAATTTTTGTATAGCAAATATAATAATTAAAAAAATATAACATTAATCGTGGATCAAAGGTATCATCCCACTTAACTTTATATTTTTCAAATTAATTTAGAATAGTTCTCAAATTACAAAAGATTTATGAAAACGAGAGAAACTTAAACATGAATTCTGGAAAACTTTTCAAAAAAATCAGTATCATAAAATTTTATACCCATAAAAATTTCTACAAATTTTTGTATATTTGGTGAGTTAATTATTTACCTCAGCAAATCTAAAATATTAAAATGATTACCTGGTCCAATTTCCAAATGATTTCTACCATGCAGTTCTCAAATTTCAAAGTTATAAAGGCTGCTGAATTTATTGATGAACAAATACTGACTCTAATTCAGATAAATTTTTACAAAATCCCTATACGTGAACTTGAAGATCTTGTTGTTGATAAGCTTGCAACTGTTTTAAATGTTTTGAAGTCGGAATTCGAAAGTTTGAGTGAAACTTTTTGGAGCAAAAGTTTAGAAGAGCCTATAGAAATAGATGAAGCCCTTGCAGCATTTCTTTTGGACTTCTTGGAAAATTTTATCTCTCAGGAAGTTAATTTACGAAGGATTTTACGAGAGTTTGCTTCCATTGGTAAACTAAGCTTTGAAAAAATACTGAAAAGAGTTATCTGCTCTCAAGAATTATTATCGTTCAACATCTCAGCTCTTTTACTATTTTCACAATTCAGGTTTTTTGAAACAATTTCATCAGAAATATTGGTTTACTACAAAGGCACATCTTCAACATACAGCTTTATCCCTTACGTAGAAGAATTTAGAGAATTTTTATTTCGGCACTCAATGTTCATTGAGTATTTTGAAAGTCTAAGATCGAGCGATAATTCAGAACCCTTTGAGCGAATCATTGAAAAGGTTTTAAACAATATTGTAATTGTTGATAGAACCTCTTTTACCAGATACAATGTGGATGGCTTCACAACTTACAACAGGAAAATTCATCTCATTGAGTTTGACACCGGGAGGTCGGAATTGAATAAAGGGGGTACATTTTATGTACTTTTGCATGAACTCTGTCATTTTTTCAGGAGAGTTCCTTGCAAAACCTGGAGAGAATCAATGAGTTGTACAACCCCTACAACAACAATTGGAGAGAGTATCTTTGCTGAAGCAGGTGACATCTTCGAAGTATTGTTTTTTGGTAAAAGGCATAGTTTTCTCAACTTGAACACTTGTGAGTTTTTGATAACTTCTGATGGAAAATTGAATAAGGAAATGTTCAAAAGAAAATTTTTGAAGAGGAATGAAACTCAAAGTTCTGTATATGTGGGACTCAAAAGAGGTGGTCAGGTTAATATATCAGGTGATATGAATCCTTACGTAACACTCAGAGGATGTGCCTTTCGAAACAAGAGATAAATTTGATTATAATTAACTAGATAATTTGTATTAAAATTGAAATTTCATGACCACTTATTGATCCTATAAAATATATGAGATTAAAATGCTAATATCATTTCATTACACATGAATAAAACAATTATCTGAGCTTTGTTATAAAAAACTGAAGATAAGGCTGAATTGAAAGATTTCTGCTACATTTATTAGTTTCTAAAGCGATATACCAATTAATTAATTTTTTGTAAGAAGAGACAAATTTTTGTACCAAAAAGTAGAATATTATGAAATCTTGAAAGATTCGATAATATTCTTCAATATAAAGAAGCGATTTGTATTTATTTTTCTAATTTTTGAAATTATAGTTTCAATATTTAACATGACATCTATCGATATCAATTGTTTGCTAATAATAATTCCAAAAATTACTAAAAATTACAAAAAATCATTTTGAGATATATATTTTACCTTAAGGATCTGGAAATCTAAGAAAAGATAATAAGGGTAAAAGTAAAAATATACATAAAAGTGACTATTAAGCGATTTTCCCAAATCTTGGTGACAAGATATATATTTCAAATTTATTTAGTTATTTTAGGAATTAATAAAGCCAAGTCTCCTAAAGATTTAGGAGTCTCTAAAGATATCATAATACCTGTAAAATTGTTTAATTTAATAATATTCGGCTCTTCAGAAATAATTTAGGATGAATGATTGATTTTGATAAAATTATTACCTATAGTCCACGAAAATTTAAATAATCAACATGATCGAAAAATGAATGAAATGGTAAAAAGTTTCGTTGAATGATATTTCAAGTTTGCTATCTTTGTGATAGGCTGGATTATCATTCAACCTAAAAAGGATTGAGATTTATATTTTTGCATTTTAATTCAATAGGCGGTAGTTATTTATAAGAACTTGGTAAGATTTAGCACTCTCAAATTGCTTATAGATTCTTCGTTGAAATATCAATAGTTATATTCTATGAAATATTGATTTTTAAGGTTAGACATTAATTAATCATTTCTTATAGTTACAAATTACATTTATTACATTCTATGAATTATTGATCCCAAAGCTTATAAATTAAATTAATCATTTCCTCTGGATTGCCTAAAAGGCAAATAAATTTAAAAAATCCAAAAGGTTGAATCAAGCATTACAATAGCACCAGTTTTTAACAAAGAAGTATTCCAGGATTAAATATTTATAAAGTCTCTTGATTATTTGCTACTTTTTTAAAGAAAAGACTTAAAGACTTCACCATTATATTATCCTACTCTAGGACTATAATAAATAAATCCTAAAACTAAATTAATCAACTTCATTGAACCTTCGTGTTTTTTCCTCGATTCCTAAAATTCATTCTCTTCTACTTATGTTATAAGCAAAAATTAATTAATTTTAATACAGATGAAAGACTTCGAATGAAGTGACATCCTTGACTCTATCTAATAAACACTTATTAATGAATTCTTGAAACTTCCTCAGAAAGAGAAGCTTCTAAAATAGTGAAGAGTTTTTTATTAATCTTTGCACGGTTATTGAATTTCAAGATCATTATCTGGCAGGGGATGGAAGAATCGTTTCCAAGTCCACGATTTGCCCTTCTTTGATTAGTCAGACAACAGCCCATTATGATTATAAATCTATTCGCCATTCAATTTATCAGCCCAGCCAACAATTCTTCAAACTCAAGCCGCAGAGATAATAATAATGACTGATTATTAAATAAACAATCTAAGTATATGTAGAGGTAATTTTAAAAAATTATGCATTTTATGAAAGTCAGCCTGAAAAAACAGCGAAAGGCTAAAACCTTAAACTCCTAATATCTAAAATAATCTTTAAAGCTTCTTTAAACTAAGCTACTTCAGATGAATCTTGATATTCTCTAATCCGAAGTTACAGTTCGGGCACCTTCGTTCTCTATTGTTCGTGTTAAGCCACTCAAAAATGCATCCAGGGTGAAATATATGGAAACAAGGAGTGATTATAACCGGGTCACCCAAGCGAAACCCGGAGATGTCAATAGTGCAAACACCTTCTCCTATGTAATTCAAATTTGGTCCAAACTTGACAGGAAACAGATTAGGTGAAAAAAACTTGAGGTTGGAGTCATCTTGAAGTTGCTTTTCACTAACAATCCGACTTTCATCGTTAAGTTGAATGTTTCTTAAAATGGTCAGTCTTCGTTTGCGGACATAGACACAGATTCCAATGCAAATAGCAAACCTGAGTAACTCTTACAAAACAATCACAACAACCACTGGAATAATTGCCAAGTAAATGATTTTGAGTTTACTGTTACTGTCATCTGACTTTTCATCAGAAGAGCAGCATCCTTGCTTTTCACAAATCGAGTCGCAGGTTTCTAAAGTGCCGCAAATTTTAAAACAGCCATCTTCGAACCATGATCTGCATTCTTCAGAACAGTCCTGACTAGCAAATCCGCTTGAAAAGTCTGAGTAACTGCATCCTGGACTACAGTAAAGTTTCAGGTTACAGTAATTTGAAAAGCAGTCA
Organism: Stentor roeselii; assembly: GCA_006503475.1. Classification (NCBI taxonomy): domain Eukaryota; phylum Ciliophora; class Heterotrichea; order Heterotrichida; family Stentoridae; genus Stentor; species Stentor roeselii. The sequence continues at coordinate 7,286 of RSEH01000265.1, forward strand.
GATGTGCAATTAACGGAACATTTTCCTGATGACATCGATGAATACGAGCAGCCATCACTGCAGAGATAATTTTCGCATTCCTTTAAACAATCATCAGAGCAATCTGAAGAACAGTTTCCTTTTTCAAAGTCGGAATAGAAGCATCCACTACTGCATTCATCAAGATTTTCAACGCATTTTTCCATGCATTCTTCGTTACAAGAACTTGAACATTTACCCTTCGAAAGGTCGGAGAAAAGACAGCCGGGACTGCAAAATAGTTCTTGATTACAGTTTTTAAAGCAAGCTACAGTACAGTCTGAAGGACATAAATTGTTTGTCATTGATTCAAATGAGCAGCCAGGACTGCAGGAAAGTTGACAATAAGGTTCACACGATAATGAGCAGTCTGTAGAGCATAATCCTACTTCTAAATCATTATAACTACACCCAGGACTACACCAATCTGGGCTACAGTTTTTAAAACAATCTCCAGAGCATTCGAATGGACATTTTCCATCCTCCATGTCCAAAAATGAGCATCCTTCCGCACACATTAAACAATCAGGGTCACTTTCACATGATATATCGCAATACCCATCTCCAAAAAAAAATTCAAAACATCCAGAACTAATAAGACAAGTCAAGTTATCAAACCCGCATTCACTATTATTACAATAAGGACTACAAATCGAGTCATTTAGCAACCGATTCGAGCATCCATCTGCACAATAAGCAAAATCGACTTCATCATCCCAGTCACTTAAAAGCGCCGCCTGAACCAAAAACTCTGGCCAAAAGAATAGTTTCTCATTGATAGTCATATAAGGTGCATATTTATTAGTCCAGACAACTGATTGATAAGGAAATTTAGGTTCTATTTCATCAACACCTAAAATACGTTTAATGCAAGATGACGAGTAGTCAAATTCACAAATTCTGTAAAAATTTGTGATTGTATCTATAAACATCGTAGGATTCATGATAATATAATTGTAAATAGCTAAAGTATTCGATAGTTTCTGCTTACCAAAGACTTCCCCTTCACTCTGCATGCAAATATTTTCATAAAACCATGACCGCAAACAATCTTTATCAATATCAGTAATCAGCGGGTCTTCCAATTTTAATGAAGAAATTTGCATCGAAAGAATGTCCTTGCTTGATCGCGTCTTCTCATCAAAAATTTTCAATTGACTAAAATAATTGTTATCCAAAGTATAGTTCCCACTAAAAATGAAGTGAAAATAAACTGCTGATGAAGCTGTCATGTCATAAGCGTAACTTGCCCAGATTGTCGAATTTTTAAGCCCTAAAAGATCAGAAACGTCTGAAGACTGGATCCCGATCACAGGAATCTCAACTTTTTCAGACTCGCTTCGAGAAGTACCCAGAATTACTAATAAAGATTGCTGCTCAAGAAGCACCAACTTAGCTCTTCGGGATTGGCAGGCAAGTGCCACGGCTTCTGCTTCACAGTCTGACCAGTTCGAGATCAAAACGAAAAAATTTTCAAGGTCTTCTGAAAAGTCACAGTTTATTGGAGACTGGAATTTTATTTTGCCCACTTTTTGGAAGAGACTTGGAGATCCGAATGTGCTTATTGAAGTAGTTAACACTTTTGGAGAGCTTGAATTTTGGTTGTAGATAACTAACGATGATGTTGCAAAGTTTATCAAAATAACCAATAAATGCATTTATATCAACACAATTTTCGACAATAAAGTATTTGATAATCATGTTTAAGGTAAATTTTATGTAATAAAGGTAAATTTTGGGCTAAAAATTTAAATCTGAGTTTATATGATGAAGACCAAGAGTTTTAATTGCTCTATATGTAGATGAATAAATCAAAGCAATAGTATGTTCTATCATATTTTATTCAAAATATCTTATATCATTACCAATTTCTCTCCTAACTTACAGAGGTTTTAATTCAGTCCAAGAAATCTTTCTATAAAATGTCTGCCAGGAAAATCTCTGAATCAAACAACACTTACTCTTCCTTATTTTGTTCTCCTGGATGCTCGTATTCTGACCTTTCGCATGACTTCTGTCCAGCAAGCTGCACAATTTCTTGTTTTTCTGAGTGTAATCAGACATTATTCTGTGCCCCAGGATGCTCTTACTATGACCTTGATGCAGGGGTATGCTCATCTGTATGCCCATCTCACTGTATTTATCGTTGTAATATCGAGAAATTTTGCACCAAGTCCTGCTCTTCAAAATCTTGTAGAAGGGACTGTCCAACCATGTGTTGCAGCCAATATTCTCAGCCTAAAGCATCAAGTAATTCATTAACCTGGGTAATTCCAATCGCAGTGATGAGCGCAGTGTAATCTTAACATAGGTTCATCCTGATAGTCTTGGTAGTCTTCTTATGCAGAATCCGTCGAAACCATCCAGTAACTCCATCAGAGCGAAGAATCGACGACAGCCTGCGTGAAGACCACAACTTATTCGAAACCCGTACACTGAAGCCAATTCCCTTCACGCCTTCTTTGTGCTTCCTCGGCGAAGCCGTGTGCACAATCGACCTTCAAGACTTTAAACTTCGAGAGCGAGTAATCCTAACACCCTGCTCACACCTTTTCCACCCTCGATGCCTTCAACAATGGCTTGAAACCAGTCGAGAGCGTTTATGTCCAAACTGCAAATCCTCAATGTCCTTCACAATCCTCCAAACCTGACAACGTCTGTAATAATAACCTTCAATCTAATAAATGACTCAGACACTTTCAATCACTGACTCTTACTACCTCACCCGAAACTTCCAAAGTGACTTCTCGATGCCAGGGTACAAAGCAGCAAAAACTCCTGTTCCTCTGAAAAAGTCCCTCGGCCTGACCAAGTCGAAAAGATCTGAACTCTTTCCTTTTTTACAGCAAAAGTCAGCTGAGCCGAGTCCTACTTCATACGCCGATGGACATTTCAGCTTCTTGAAAGCCAGTTGGACTCCTTCAGGTGGAAAGTTCGCTGCAGCGAAAAAAATGACGATGACTGAAAGAATCACCAAAGCCAACCAAGACCTGCCTGGACCAGGGAAGTACATAATGAGTCGGTCTTCATTTAGTAGAAGTTTTGGGAAATTCGGGTAAAAAATAAACAGGAAAAGTGAAACTAGGACCTTTTTGAATAACACCCAGACTTTAGCTGCTGAGGTCCCTGCTCCGAACCAGTACTTTAAGAAAGAAGGAGAAATCAATAAAGCTGTAGAGGTAATTAGTACTCAATGATTCTGAGAAAAACTCCGGTTTTCAAGTATCAGACTGTTAAAAAAGAACAGAGTCGAAAAGAAGCTTTTCCGATTGGCCCTGGGTATTTGAAGGACTTGGAAAAAAATTTCAATGGAAGAGTCCTTGCTAAAAAAAACCCTAGTCCACTTTTTTTAAAGGAAAAAAAATCTTGCAAATTCGAAAAAGATGCTCTTGTTAAAAAGTTTGTACCGGGGGTTGGAGTCTATCATGGAGTCGAAAATGCTTTGAAGAAGTTTGTCGAGAAGAAAGCGAAAAATGTCATGGTTTATAAGGAGAAACTGGTTAGAAGTACTGAAAGAGCTGGAAAGGAAAAAATGTGGGTTCCTGGTCCAGGAAGTTATAATTTGTTTAGGTTTTAATTTTTAAATCCTTTTTAAATCAATCCCAATCCCAAGCCTCTCTCACTCTTAATCCCACATATCTTCAAAAAAATGTTTCTTCAAATCTCTTGAAAAAATCCTATTCGAACCTTCTTCAAGTTCCTAAAATAATTTAAATCTTTAAACCTTTTTGTAAAAATATTTTTAATTAAATACAATTCAGATGGACTACAAAAAACCAACAAAACTGCTACCTTTGCAAGTTTATGCTCCATTCACAGGGAAATCAACAATGAGACTGATCTCTCGAGACGAAGCCCGAATAAGACTCACATCGCATAAACCCCGAATGAATATTTTCGACTCATGCGTTAAAAGCTTTTCACGTCTTTACTACCAACCAGCAATCAGACAGTCTTCATTTCACGAATCGTTGATCACAGGCAAGACCCGCATACCTCGGAAGCTGGAGCCTCTTATTCACTCGAAAACTCCAAAATACTCCAATGAAGACGAGGAAATCGAAAAAATAAAAAAAGAGACCAAAACTTCTTCTAGATTTGAAGGGCTTATGGAAAATATGAGTGAAATTTATATGAATAGAGACCAGCAACCTGAGGCAGTGAAGGAAAAAAGTATTGGGAAAAATCTTGAAATTGAGAAGCAAGACGGTTTTAAAGTTGAGAACCAAAAAAACTTGGAAAAAGAGGAAAAATTAGAAAATAATCAAGAAATTAAAGAAAATAATCAAGAAGTAGTAGAAAAAAGTGAAAAAGATGAAAAAAATCAAGAAAATCAAAACTTGCAAATTTCAGAAATACCAAAGGAAGGTATTGAAGCTCATGAAATTAAAATAAAACCTGAAAAGAAAATACTTGAAAATGGCTCAGGAGTCATTCAATGGGAAACCTCTCAAACCCGTCTGACACTTGAATCAATGAAAATTTCAGTAGAAGGCTTCGAAGGTTTCGTATACATCCCGATCTCCCAACTAAAATACATCATTTTCAACACAAGGTCAAAAATTCAAGTGCTGATCCAGAAGTTCCTTAGAGTGGACTCATCAGTCAAATGGTTTTTTTATAAGAAAAAGTCTAGAAAAAGCTTAAAAAAACAAGATGCTTCTTCTGAATTCCCTTTTATAATCGAAGAAACGCCTCCAAATCCTTTTCCCGAGTCATTCGAATTCGAAGCCAACATAAACCGCGGGCCTTACTCTTACTCCTCAGGGGTAGCCCGCAAGGTTTCAGTTCTTTTGCCAGTTCTTCTGTTCAACACAGAAAAAATCCAGAAAAAGTCTCTAGTTTCACTAAACAACTTGAAAGGCCTGCTGAAGAAGTCGAGTTCTTTTCCACAGAAAGTGACAGACGAGTCATTTAAAAGTTAATTACTGCCAGTCGTTAAATAACTCATTCAAATACAGAATTTTTGATTTTCTTTCCAATCGGCGGCATTTTCGTGTAGTCCTCGCTGAACTGAGTCAGCTCAAAGGCCCCGCCCTTGATGATTCCTTCACTTTTATAACGTTCTTGCTTCCCAAACCTCTTTTCATTTGTTTCACGAACATCTCTGATTTTCCTGTATTTTTCCTCCTTAATCTCAGAAAGTTCTTCTTTTCGACCCTGCTGCTTTGTACGAATGCGATTTTCAAAGCTTAAATCTCTTTTTTTAATCATTTCTCGTTGTTTCGTCACTTTTTCCCTCAATTCCCTAAAGCTTTGTAGTCTCATTTCTGTGTCTTTCTCTGTGATTTTAAAAGGGAAAAAGGTTTTCAGGTCTCTATCACAATGATTAGCAGGACTTTTACTTGCCCCTGCTGAGATTTTCTCGAATTTCCTGCAAAAGTCTTCAAAAGTATGCGAAACCAAAGAATTTGAAAAAGGTCTCCACGGTTGCATGAGTCAATAATTAAATAAACCACTCACTGGCCATTAATTCATAAAAATGAAGCAAGTCTATGAAAAACGTAAGCTTTCCCCTTCCAACAAATGTCCTTGGCACGGTTCTCCAGTGAGGAAAACCGAGGCGAAAACATGCAGAGCAAGTGAAAAAGGAAATTCTGAACATTTCCGCTTTTCCCCCTTGAAGCGGAACTCAAAGGACAGCGTTCCGAGCCCGATGTTGTCGCCTTCGACAGTCCAGACATTCGAGCGAGACGCTTCAATTCAATCGAACGAGCGAATGTTTACCTTTGAGGATTCCGGCAGGTCGTTTATCAAGAAATCGCTGGAGTCGACAGTGTACAAAAACCAAGACTCTTACCAAACCCAACTGGTTTACATGCAGCAGTACATCAGTTACTTAAAGTCTAAACTCAACAACTTAGAACATAATCCAAGACCTGACCTCAGCCAAAGTCTTCAAGATGAAATCGAGTACTTGAAAGGAATCATTCAGGAAAAAAATCAAGAGTCTAATAATTATCTTGATGAACTTTGTGAAAAACAAGACCAGATCTTTAAACTTACACAAAGACTTTCTGATATTCAAGAGTATTCTCAGGAACATTATGAAATGTCGATGAGGAAAAATGAGGAAGTCACTATTGTTGAAAAAGAACTGAAAAATTATTACTCGAAAAAAATCGTGGAATATGAAAATGCACTTGATGGACTTAGGAAACAGGTTGAGGATAAGGATCGGGAAATTACGCTTGTTAGGTGTGAAAGTAGAAATAGTGTCAGGGAAATATTTGAGTGCAAGGAAAGGGTTGAGGATCGAGTTGAAAAGGAAATTGATAAGAATCATCAGGTTTTTCATGAGATTCAGGAAAAAGTTACTAAAGCAGAAGATAAACTTTATAGTCTTACTAAAAGTGTCAGGTTTTTGCAGAATTCTGCTTTGTTTCCTTCGAGTAATAAGTTGAAACAGCTGGAGGAGGAAATCACTGCTCATTATGAAAAGATTTTAATGGAGCAGAAAAGTCTCACCGAAAAAATCAAGGAAAGTTTAAAGCAAAAACAAGAAGACTACCAAGGTCTAGAAGAAAGCTACATTAAAGTTCAAAAACTACTAGAAAGATATGAGGATGACTTGAAAAAACAAATAAAAGCTAATGAAAACTACACTAAAATCAAAATTGAATTAGAAAAAAAACTCGAAGATTCTGAAGAAAACCTGAAAAAAGAAGAAAAACTCAATGAAAACTACTTGAAAATCAAAAACGAGCTCGAAAATCTAGTTCTTAAATTTGAAGAAGATCTGAAAAAAGAAGTAAAAATCAACGAAAACCTTTCAAATGCTAAGCAAAAGTTAGAAGCAGAACTAGAAAAATACGAAGAAGACCTAAAAAAAGAGATTAAAACAAACGAAAACTATGCAAAAACAAAAAAGGAACTTGAAAGCCAGATTCATAATTTTGAACAAAACCTTGAAAAAGAAGTAAAAATCAATGAAAACTTGACAAAAGTGAAAAAACAATTAGAAGAAGAACTCGAAAAATTCGAAGAAGACCTAAAAAAAGAAATAAAAAACAACAAAAGACATGAAAAAGTAAAAAAAGAACTGGAAGAAGAGCTAGAAAAATACGAAGATGATCTTAGAAAACAAGTAAAAATAAATGAAAACAGTGCAAAGGCTAAAAAAGAATTGGAAAATGAACTTGAAAATCTTCAGATTTTATTTGAAAGCGAAAAAACTGAGAAACAATCAAAAGTACTTAAAATTGAAGAACTTCAGAAAAATCTTGAACTCGCTGAAGAAATGATTGAAAATTTAAATCAAGAAACATTGAATCTTCGGCAAAAGATTATGGCTAGCGAAGAATCAGGTACTCAAAAAACAAATGAGATAACAGAAAAACTTGCAGAAATTTTCCATTTAAAGTCAGCAGTCACAGGTCAAAAAGATAAAAATCAAGGTAAAAAGCTCATCATTCAAGAAAAAAACAAGAAATTGGAAGACATGCAAGTAAATCACTTCCAACTCCAAAGCAACCTTCGCGACCTTTCCCATCAACTCAAATCAACACAAGCTGAACTCGAATCTCTAAATCAATCTGACAAAGAAAAACAACGAAAAATAAACCAACTCGACAAAGCACTTCTCGAAAAAACAATCCAACTAGAAGAGTCAAGCGAGAAGCTGCGAGATTACCAAAGCAAACTCTTAAAAGAGTCCCAAGATTCCAAAAACCTTCAAAAAAAGTCCCTCGACCAATCAAACCAAATCGAAAACCTTTCAATTCAAGCCAAGTCACTAGAACATCAAATTCTCCAAAAAGACTCTCTTCTAAAAGACTCCCTGACCAAGAACTCAGAAAGTCTCGTCGAAAGCGAAAGATACAAAAAAGCTCTGCAAGAATCAAAGCAAAACCTTTTAAAACTCGAAGAAATCATTCAAAGTCAGAACTTAAACTTCGAGTTACTCGCGAAATCAAAAAAAGTGACTGAATCAGAACTTTCTGAATCTCGCACACAAGTCAAGTTCCTCGAAGCGAATCATCAAAGAACTTCTGATACTCTTGCGCAATATCAACTTAAAGTCAAAGACCTCAACTCTTACATCAAAGAACAGGAAAAAAATATTGAAGCTCTTTATCAGAAACTCCAAAAGTCAATCGATGACCATGATGCCAACATGCATTCATTAAACCAGTCAAAAATCGCTGCTCTTAAAGAAGCTAGAAGCAGGTTTGACAAAGAAAAAGAAATAAAACTCGAAAAAATACAAAAACTTGAAAACTTTTGCCAGGAACTTAAAAAAGAAAACTTGGAAAAAGTCCAAAAACTTGAAGATTTTGCCTTGGATCTGAAAAGTGAAAATCTGGAAAAACTTGAAAAAATTCAAAAACTTGAAGAATTTTGCAGAGAACTTTCAAATGAAAATATTGAAAAACTGGAAAAAATCCAGAAATTGGAAGAATTTTGCCGAGAGTTAAACAATGAAAACTCTGAAAAATTAGAAAAAATCCAGAAACTAGAAGACTTTTGTCGAGAACTTTCCAATGAAAACGCAGACAAAGACGAGAAAATTAGTGATTTAGTAAACGAGCTGAAGTTTTACAAAGAAAAAATCACGAGTTCTCTTTTAGAGCATCAGAAGTTCGAAGACCTGCAGTCAAGAGAGATCTTTTTAACTGAAGAAGAGTTGAAAGTGCTGAGAATGAAGCACAACGATTTGGCAGCTTTTCATGAAAGTGTTATTCGGATGAATGAAGAGCTGAAGTCAAGCAAGCGAGATTTGCTTTTTAAACTTCGAGCTTTGACTGATGAAAACAAGACTCTGACTGATAAACTTGAAGCATTAAGCCAAAGCTTTAAAGAAACCTTGAATGAAAAGGACCGACTCGTTGTTCAGATGACAGAAGACAACACACAACTTAAGTCAAAACTCGCTAATTTAAAAGACGACTTCAACTTCACCAAGTCGAGTTTAACTCGAGACCTAAATGAAACAACTCAGCAAGTCCAGGTCAAAGCCTCTGAAATTCAAAGGATTCGTCAAGTCCTTGATAAAAAACAAGCTGAACTCAATCAAGTCTCGCAAGACTTACTTCAAAAAAACTCAGCTTTTGATGAAATAAGTCTTCAACTCGCTTTACTTAAAGAAAAGTCTTCCAAGAAAGTAGAAAAACTTTCAAATTCGCTAACAAGTACTACTGAATCGTTAAATTCACATCAAGCGCTTACTCAGTCCTTGAAACAATCAGCTGAAAGACTTGAAGTTGACAACAAGTCGTTGTCTTCGGAAGTTGAAGAGTCACGAGCTTTGATTGAGAAACTTTTGAAGGAAAAAAATGATTTAGAAGTCATGTTGGAGGAATTTAGGAAAATTTTAAAGGATTCTGGAGCTTTTGATATCAAAGAACTCAGGGAAATGGTTGTTCAGCTTCAGACTCAGAAGATTCTTGATGGGTTCAAGATTGAAAAAGATGAAATCATGATAAGAAGACTTGAAGAAGGGAACCAACAAAAGATGAATCTTTATAAAATCAGCGTACTTCAGAGTGATTTAGAGAAAAAAGACATTCAAATTGAAAAACTGCAGGAAGAACATCATAGAGTCCTCAGCTCACAGGCGTGTGCTTTGAATAAGGTACTTCAGGGTATTGCTGAGGTAGAAAGCATTTCTTTAAACATGCTGAATAAGGATTTTAACCCTGCACTTTTCAAGGATCCAGTCAAAAAAATACTGAAAATTATAGAAATTGCGAGAAATAGTTAATAAGTATTATGAACGGGACTTTTGTAGTTATTGATGATTGAATAGAAACATGTTTATGAATCTTTCATCTTGTAAGGAGTGATTTATTTAGAATAGATATACATATTTTGAAAGCACAAATGTCCGTGTTTAGAATTTAAATTTATAACTATGTCGTATTTACTGCCTCATCTCTACGATGGCTGGGAAGTGGACCAGGCCATCCTTCAAGAAACAAACAAACTAGTCGTGATTCGATTCGGCCACGAAGAAGTTCGTTCTTGCATGCAGATGGACGAGATGCTTTATCAAATCGCATACTCAGTCCAGAACTTTGCAGTGATTTACCTAGTCGACATCGGAAAAGTTGAGGACTTCAACAACATGTATGAACTTTTTGACCCCTTCGCAGTGATGTTCTTTTATAGAAACAAACACATTATGGTTGACTTTGGGACTGGAAACAACAATAAACTCAACTTCATGATCAATGATAAACAAGAATTAATTGATATTCTTGAAGTTGCTTATCGAGCTGCTACGAAAGGAAGAGGACTTGCGGTTAGTCCTATCGACTATTCGACGAAGCATAAATATTAAATTGTTAGGATAAGAGTATTTGGAATGAAAAGTTTTGGATTAAGTGAATTTGGGTTGTGATGAGTTAAGTTTTTGATTGATTTAGAGACGCTTTTAGGTAAGAAGTTCAAATTGGAATATTTTTTATATTGGGATAGGATGTGTTGAATTGGGATTTACTTGATTTTATTAAGTCTAAGGATAGTTTGATGATTTGATGAGGATGGTGACCTTGACTTACATAAACCCTAACTACCCAAATTCAACAACTCACTCCAAAATCTGAAATCATTAAAAGGCTAAAGATTTAGATACTTCGAAATTATCTGTACTTCTTAAAGCCAATCTGATCAGCTTGTTCTCTGAAACATCTTCTGCAGACCATCAAATCATATTTCCTGATAAGACCATTTCTTCCGTTGCAAACCCTGCAAGCTCTGCCACCTTTAGAGTGATCTTTGGGATGAGTGTTCCACAGATGATTAGTCATTTTTATCCATGAAAATGGAAAGTTGCCTCAGAAATCCCAGCTATTCACTAAATTTATTATAATTCAAACTTTCCTGCCTTTAAATTTCAGCGAAAACGACCTAGGACACTCAAAAGACACTTTTTTCTTCAGCATTTCTCGACTTGTCAACTGTTGTCTGAGAATAAATGACTTTAAAAGGGTCAATTCTGGCAATTTTTCACTTTTTTCAATATTTCTTAGATTTTTTTTCAGTTTTTTCACGAGTTTTTCTCCTTTTAAAGAAAAGTTGTTGAGTTTTTTAAGGTTTTTCGAAGTGTTGCTGAAAAGTTTATGTTTTTGGTTAACTTCGAAAATTTCATTTAAGCCGATGAAATTTGTGGAGAAAGGACTATTGTGGAATCGTCTAGAGGATCTTTTTAGGAGGTCTTCTCGTTTTTTTCTTTGACTTTCTTGGTTTTTTTCTTTTTCTTTGAACATTCTGGCCTTAATTAAATCTTTAGTGCCTGCGACTTTGAGTTGAATTGGGATCTGGTTTTTTATCATTCTTTTAAAGATTTACAATATCTTATTGATATTAAGTTTATGATGACTTTAAAGTTATCAGCCTGACACTTTCTACGATTCTGACCATTTCATATTAAACAATAAACACATTAAAGTAATTACCTAAACTTGAAGATTGTAAATAAATTATCTAAACCTTTCATAAACTTAATCTTTTCTCGTTTTTTTGCAAAAAATAGTTACTTCAATGAAAAATTATTATTTTCCATAGCTTGAACGTTATCATTCGTGGATTAAATAAAATGAATTCGAAACTACCTCCAAAATCTCCGAAATGCTCATTAAAACTCGTTATGCTCGAAAAAAACTCTCCAAAAATCCAGAGAAAAACTAACAACAAAAGAGAACCTTCGCCAAAATCTCCACCAACTTTCTTATCACCCCAGAAACACGACCACCTTAAAACTTTAACGCCAAGTCCAGCGGATCTCAAAGAAAAAGCCCAAAAATCACGAAAAACGAGAGCAAAAAACGATTCAAAACCAGACTTAGACGCATTTCTTCATCGAAAGATCGCAACAAGAGCAAAAAGTGAGCAAAATCTTGAAAGGCAGAGAAAACAGGAAACTTTTAAGCCTCCTGCAAAGCTAGTAAAGTTTAAAGCGATGACGAAAGATGAAGAAATCCGAGAATTCAACAAAAACATCAAAAAACTTAGAACTTTATTCGGGAAAAAAAAACATTCAGAACTTTTTATAAACAAAAAAAACTTAAACAAGAGAAAATCTTCCCAACTCCAGCCAAAGGCTTTAAAACAGCAAAAAACTCTAAAAAAGCGCCTTTTCAAAGAGAAAAACACCTTAAAAACCCAGTCATCCTCTTCCAACAACTTATCAATTTTACGTAAAAGTGCGATAAAAATCCAGTCCTGCTTCAGAGGTTATCTAATCCGAAAGCTATTCAAAACCTGTCTAAAACAATTAACCTTCGAATACCCAAAAACTCCAAGTTTTTCCTTCTCATACATCCAGAACTCAATCGACGCATTCATCGACCCAGGCGACGTTCCAACTCCTTCATTTTACTCGAAGTCATTTTCAGAATCTTCTCCAGCAACAAGACTAAAAATCCTAATCCACAAAAAATCAATTCTTTCAAAACTCGAAGCAGAAGACGTTCTTTCAATTCAAGAAGCTTTGAAACCTTTAAACTACAGTCAAGAAAAAATCCAAATTTTCCTAAAAATAATCAGCAGAAGATACCAAAAACTTCATGCGTTCTTCGATGAATGGCTTTTAAAACTAAAGGAATCTTTGAAGTACCTGATTAAAATCGAAAGTTCAAGTCAATCGATTCATCTTTCTCGAAAAGAAATCAATCATCGAGTAAGGAATCCTTCAGAAGAGCTTTGTTTGGATATTGAAAATCTCTGGGAAAAAATTGAAGATTTTCAAGGGCAGAGGAATTTTTTGTCGAGTTATCCGGATTCTTTGAATACTTTTCATATAATTGACCAGACTGAACTTCGTGTTTCTTCGCGAGTCGTGGTTGAGAGTTCTTCGAATTCGACTATCATGACTTTTTCCAAACCTGAAGAAAATGAAGCTGCTGAAGTCAGCGAGTTTTCTGGAAATTCAGCTGAAAAAAGACAAAAAGAAGTAAAACTTTCTTTTATTAATATTGTACAAGGGTCGTCTTCTATGTCCTTAGAGCACTCGAAAGCTCTGAAAGACTATTCATCGATTTTAAATGTTCCTGATGAAGGGGTGAATGAGTCGAACTCGCTGCAAAATGAACTTGACTTGAAACCTCGGCAGAGACAAACTATGTGGCCTTCGAAAAGTCGCAGTATTTTTGAATGTGAGTCCGCGAGTAACCCATTAAGCGGAACAAGTCACCTAATAAGAGAATACGACGCATCTGAAGTAAACCTAGTACTCGACCGAACCCTACTGAACCTAGAGTTCATAATTTTCCACGAAATCATCGAAGACCACTGCACTCTTCTCTCCGACACAAACTTCATCCTTCGTCTATGCGAAGACTTCCTGTTAAAACTAATCTCAAACTTCACAAACGAAGCAGTTCGTCCAAGAGTCGTGCGTCAATCGACCCGACCCCAAGTAAAAACCGACACTTTGACCCTCCTCAAGCACCTCGACGTGGTTTTCACTAAAAATCTAGAAACCCTTTCAAAATTTCAAGAAAAACTTTTAAAAATCTTCGGATTCGAAGCGATTTCATCTCGACTTCGAACAAACTCAGCCTTTTCAAGCAAGTCCCTTTTCACTTTAAAGTCAAAATCCGAGGGTCTCATTGCAATTCACCAAAAATCAATAATCCAGGCCTGTTCCGAGCTTTTAATCTCAAAACTCTCTTCTTCCCAAGCAGGTCTTTTTGACCTGGTCCTTTGGAAACTTCCGAATCTTCGCCTTGCAGACTTGTTAGTCGAAATCCGCGACACTCTCGAGAACTGGAACGAGTTCAAAGCAGGGACTCTTCCCATGGGCGACACAATTCGGGCAAATGGCGAGTTAGACGAGGTGAAGCTTTTTTCAAAGCGGAAGGAAAGTTTAAACCTTCTGATATTCGACGAGATCTTATCAGAGGACAAGGACTGGACCGAGTTGTTTCTTTACGAAGAACAAGAAATTCTTGTAGTTGAAGAGAAAGTCCTTGAATTTTTGTTTGAAGAACTAGAAAGTCTTTTAAGGACTTTTTAATAATAATTCAAATGAGCGACAAACCTCCTTCAGGCAAAAAGAAAACCGGCAAAAAAGGGAAAAAAAACTCGCCCTCGTCACCCAAGACTCCAAAATCACGAAAGTCAAGCGAACCGTCTTCGCCTCGGCCGACGGAAAGTGACCTGCCGCGAATGCCTAGTTCTTCAAAGGTTTGCCCTGTTCATAAGAAAGAATTCAACCTTTTTTCTGATACGCGAGAGGAATTGATTTGTGAAGACTGCGCACTTGCACCTGCACATAGTCGATACCCTGCAAAGGTCGTGAAAACTGATGAGGCTTTTAGAGTCAGACTGTCCGGGCTTTATAATGTGCTTAATAACTACGTCTTGCCGAAACAGACACAAATCTCTGCTCAGAAGGCAAGAGTCGAAACTTGCCTGGCTGCTGTCAAGGCAAAAAAAGCGGAGATTGAAAAGGATATGAAAGGAGAGTTTTCTGCTATGAATGAAAGACTTAATTTCTCTTTTGGGTCTAAACAAGCGGTTTTGCAACATGAACTCAAGGAATTGCAACTTGACTTGGATAGGATTAATCATATTGTCATGATTGTTGAGAGTAGTGCTAGTGACCAGGTCAGTTTCCTCCAACGTTCATCAGATCTAAAAAGCCTAATCGACCTAAGCCTTTCCAAGCCATTTAAAGTAAGAGTAGACGTCGACTCTTCGGACATGCCAAAAGAACTAAGCAAAGTACGTGAAATAGTATCAGACTACTCCGCAATAAAAAACCTGATTCAATTAAAAGATGAACTAATCTGGAAACTTCTTCACGAAAAACCAAATCCAAAAGAGCTAAACGAAGCAACCTCTCGAGAACTAGCAGAATGGGCAAGACTCGCCGAGAAATACTCTCAAGAGCTGAAAAGATTCCAAGTGTCCTGCGAGTACTGCAACAGTCCTTTAAACGAAGAAACGGTAAATTCAAACTGTGGCAAAAACCTGAAAAGCGAGTCTCGAGGAAGACTCGCAGGGACCGGCCGTCACTTTTTCTCAGACAACCCAAAACGTTCAGTCCGTTCTTCTTCCCCTGCAACAAAAGAAAACGAAATCAGCATAAAAGACCTGGCAAGAGTAATAAAGCAAAAAATGATCCCTTTGCATAAGATTTTCTTGCAAGAAGACCCGAACAGGACAGGGTATGTAAAAATAAAGGACTTTGTTGATATCACACAAAATTTATTCGAAATTTCAAAACCTCAGGCTTCAGAACTGGCTTCAAAGTTCGACAAGAAGAAGACTGGGCAAGTTTTATATGAAAAAATGGTTAGAATGGTCTGTGAGGAGAATATTTTAGACTCAAAAAAAGAAATCCTTGCTTATTTCAGGGAAATCGACTTGGAATTCGATGGAGTCGTCTCGGTTAATGAGTTTTTGAATGGACTTGCCAAGTTTGGAGCGGTTTTAGAAGGGTTGAAAGTTTTGAAGCAGGTGGAAGTTGATGAGAGTGGAAATGTTGAATACCTGGTGTTTATTAATGATGTGGTCAAGAGGAACAGGTAGCTAGTTTTAGTTTAGAAATGGATAAAATTAACTGAATTTCGAAAATAATGATTTCTATTAAAACTGAATAAAATCGCTTCACTCAATATCCCAATCATCAAAAACTACCACTCAAAACCTCTTCCTTTCAAAACCCTCACTTCTTCAATCAAATCTCCAATAAATCTCTAAAAATCCAATCAAATGTCAAAAATTTCCTTTAAAACCACCTCAAGCCAAGGACCCTTCTTTCTCTAAATTAAATATGCATTGCCATCCAGTATTTAAAAAGCGCCAATCCCTTCATCATGAAGCTTGACAAAGGTAAGTTCTTATTGGTCTTGGATTTGCAATATTTTCCTAATTTCCAATCCAAGCCTTTCTTTTTCAAAGAACAGTGTCTAACTATTTAGGACATTCCAAGAACCATCACGTGATTCGCCCGCGAAGCGTCGACACAAACAAGCGACTTTTAGTCTCAGGCGAAAAAGAAGACTTCTCTGCCGAGATGCGAGTTCCTCACTGTGCCGCGATTGAAGTCCCAGTAATTGAAGACATTCAAGGCAGGGGCTTTTTGAAGAAGAACTTCAAGCTTCCCAGCCATTATGTCAGATATTCTTTGCTTCCTTCGGACCAGCTGGAAAATCTCATCGATTACGAGCCGAGTGAAGCTGATTTGCTTTGGCTTGAAAAGAGCAGACTTCCGAAGACGTTTTCAAACTTCTCTCCTTCGGGTTTACTTGAGCAAACCTTTGTGGTTTGGGAAAATGATACGAATAAAGGACAGATAATACCATGGGAAAGAGCTTTGTATCTTTTGAAAGAACAGAAGTACCTGGATGACTCCGCCAGTGAAGAAGTAGTCAAGTTTTTCGACTCTTTATTTAAACACTGGTGGGATCAACGCAAGGTACTCGGGCGTCCATTGATTAGAAGATTCTGGAAATCAGAAGGAATCAGCGATTCTCAGATAAAAATCGCTTTTCAACCGAGATCTCATTACAAGGAAAAGCGAAGACTTCGGAATTCTAAGAAAAATGATCAGGAAACTTTAGAAAAAGTAAAAACTAAACAGATGAAAAGTCTTTTAAAACATTTCGAAATCATGCAAAACCTATTCAAAGGTATCCTACTAAGAGAAAGTCTTAAAAAAAACAGACTTGAGTTGATTTTTTCAGCTTTCGAGCAAGAAAGAGCTGAAAAAAATTGCAAAGGAGTCGTTTTTCGAGGAGTTGAAGAGTCTTTCGTGGACTCTTCGAAAGAATTCAGAAAAAGTTATAGTTTCGTTGATAGTTCTTATATCCCTCCTCTCATTGACCCCCTTCCTCTAGCGCCTCCTGTTTTAGAAAGACTTGAATCAGAAAAACCTGTTAAAAGACCTCGACCTGAGGTGCAAGTGACTAAAAAGAAAGAACTTGGATTTGAAATCGCTCGTGCTTGTTGTCTTCTCATCGCTGAAGGCGAAAAGTCACAAAAATGGCCTTTCATTGATGGCACTACAAAAGGTTCAGAAGCTGTTGGAGGTGCCAATGAAATTAATCACAATAGTTATGAAAGGACTTTGAAAATGAGAGGACGAATAAGCAGAGCTGGAAAAAGAGTCGTCATTGATAGGTTCTCAAATAATGAATTTCAGCATCGGTGGGGAAGGTATCTTGGCTTGCATGGCGTTTGGCACTCGTTTGATGCGGAGGGCTTTCAGGATGAGTATGAAAATGATGATACTGAAGCTTTGATTCGAGTTCAAAAAATGATTTTGCAAGGATTCAGACCTTTTACCAATAAAATTAAGAAGTAGTAAGATAGTATCTTTAGAGAATATTTCAGCATTTGAGATTGAGTTCGGGTAGTTTTAGGAAAATAGATCGAGGGAAGTATTTAATATGATTTAAGCTATTTTATATTTGGCTGTAAAATGGAAAATTTATTATGGAATATTAGAGGCTGTTATCGAATATAAATAAATGGGCTGCGGAGCAGGGATGACTAATGCGAAAGTACAAAGAAGCACTGCCATTGAGATTATCGATGAAGCAGAGTATAAAAATAATCCAAAGTGTGCTAAATATGTTAATCTCTCAAGTAATGGGGTCAAGATTAAACTTCATTATCGTGAGTTGAATTCATTTAAAAACACATTATCTAAAAGAAAGAACTAAGTAAAATATTTATTATATTCTGGTCCTTTTTAAGTTTTTACATACATTTATCTAGTCTCTTCAATGCCTTAAAAATGAGTTAAGAGGATTTTCAGTAAAAGTTTCTAGAAAATGAGGAGGGTTTAATTTCTTGTTTTCTGGTTATTCTTTGAGTAGTGTTTGATCATTTGGATCAAATTTTGATGTAATGAATAAGGATCTCAACTATTCACTATTCGGAAATAAATCTTTTGTTTATGCTTCCTCGGAGCTTGAAAGAGCTGAATACTATTAACTATTAAAAAATTTAAGAACTCATATATATTTTAAACATAAATGTTGAACTTAGAATTTTTAGAATCAATCTTGAGAAAATCTCTCTGATTCCATTCCAGCTATCATCCAAAAATAGTAAAACTATATATATTAAACAATTAGACCAAATTGAAAAAAATATTAATTATTTCAAGATTTTCTCATGAATTGTTCAAATCGATATTCTGAGCAGAAATAACACTCAAAACATTTAAATCCAGCTTCCAATTGAGACTTTTCGCTAATACTCTGATTAAAATTTAAAAATCACTATATATGGCTAATAATAATTTTTTTTACTGGTTAAGTGAACAGTTCATTCTTCATGCATCATCTAGTAAAACTAAAAGCTTTACCCAATTTAAAAGTTCTTTGCCAATCTTCCAAAGAATCCAAAAAAAACTAAAAAATCTCAAACAATTCCTCCATTAAACATCCTCAAATTCATTCTCAATCACTAATTAAGGCTGAAATCACTGAATATAAATGGGAATATTGTGTCCAGGATCAGCTGATATGAGTGTTTTAAACACCTCATGCGGTTCTCCATCATCTTTTCGCCTACCTGACCTCAAAACCAATAGTAATCAAATACCAATCAAGAAGAATCGACAGTTTTTCGACCAAGTCTACTCAATCGAGATGCAGAAACTCGGCTTCGGAAACTACGGAGATGTTAAAAAATGTGTCCATCGGGAAACTGGTCTTGTCAGGGCAGTCAAAATTTTAACACGTGAAAGGATTGGCACCCCTGACCTGCATGAAAACTGGTTTTATCGTCAAATCGAAATTATGAGTCAATTGAATCATCCGTGCTTTATCAGGTTTCATGAGTATTTTGAAGAAAGAGATCATTTTTACTTGGTCATGGACTTGCATAAAGGAGGTGACCTGCATCAAAAGCTAAAAAACGAAAGGCGACTCTCTGAGTCCAACGCCCGTAAAATAATGCGTCAAATTTTGATAGGAGTTTCATATTTGCACAGTATAAAGATTGTGCATCGAGACCTGAAGCCTGAGAACATTTTGATTAGTGAGCAAAATGAAAACATCCAAGTCAAAATCATTGATTTCGATACTTCTGGATTTTTAAACGAAGCTGGAGTCATTTCTGGAATTGTCGGAACTGCCGGGTATGTTGCACCTGAAGTCCTTTGCGAAGAATACAATGAAAAATGTGACCTTTGGAGTGTTGGAATGATTCTTTTTAATTTAGTCACAGGGAAAATGCCTTTCAAGGGTATGAGTGACTTTAAGATCTTGAAGAGTATCAAGAATAACCAAATTGATTTGGCATGTCCTGAAGTTTCTTTGTTGTCCTCAAACTGTAAGAATTTTCTGGGAAGACTTCTTAATCGGGATTTTAAAAAGAGACCCAGTGCAGTGGAAGCCTTAAACGATCCGTGGTTTAATGAGCCTTTCAATAACCTTTCACAAATCAGCAAGATTCTTTCCAACATCGAGTTAAACAATAAAAAAAACATTGAAGTTAAAGACTACCTCATTTCAAATTTTTCCATGCTAAAAGACTTCCAACATCTGGACATTGTTTTTTTAGCAGTCGATGAAGACCTAGACGGTTTCATCTCAACTAAGGCGATTCTCGACATCTTTCTTAAAACATACGAAAAACCTGAAGCATTAAAACAATACGAAAAATTTTTATCATGTTTTGAAGGAATCGAGTTGGACTACATCAGTTACGACGAATTTCTATCATCAACAATAGACTTAAAGCTTATATTAGATGATAAAAGAATCACAAGTTTCTTAGAAACCAGAAATGAAGCCAAAAATGCAAGACTCAGCCTTGAAAGTGGCACAGACAATGAAACTTTAATCACAGAAGACGGAAACGACGACTGGCTTCAGGACCTGAAACAAAAAATCGATACCGACATGACCCCTTCCGAGTTTAAATTCCTTATAATGCAAAAACTCTTCGAATCCTAATAAAACCTAAATTATTACAATTAAAACTGAAAATTTTCTTAAAATTTCTTAATAATTCTTAACTTCTAACTTGGAAAGTTCAGTCCTCAAGATAATCGGTTCTGTATACTCAGCCAAGTCATTCTTCAGTAAACCAGGTCGAGCACAGTCAATATTTTCAACAGATATCTGAAAATCTTCTAAATCCTTCGCAAGTTCCGCATATTTCCAGTACTTTACAATCAACTCAGCAGGATCTGAGAAATCAAAGTAGCCATTTTCAATCTTTTGATTAACAGTCTGAGCACGAAATTCAATTCCAACATTTCCAAGTCCCGGTTGTTTAGTCCTAAGTTTCCTTGCAGAGATATCTTGAAAAAAAGGCAGACTTAAGACTTCTCCATATTCCAAGTCATAAATTTGATTAGAAGAGTAAAACAAGACCCTTGGACCTGATTTGTCTCTTAACAAAAGACCGACTGAGTCATAGTCCGACTTATGAAAGCCAGAAAAGGACTGAAGTGACTTTGAAATCTTGCGATAGTAACAATGGAACATCTCAGGCATTGATAAGCTCTTCCAGCAGATGTGCTGCATGAAGAGAAGGTCGCCGGTGTCCAGAGCTTCTTCGATCTAAGTGAATTTTACTGTCGTGTCTGTTTTGAACCCGTAGTTAAGCCCGAAGGACTTGTTGCCTGGACGAGTTGTGTCTCGGTTGTTGTAGTAAGAGTCGTGAAACTCTTGGGTACTTTTTTTTATTTGATTTGAGATTAACTGATGTGTGCAGAATAAGGTGAATGGAGCAATGATAACTAATAACTTCGGGATTTCTTTTAATCCTTCCATTCAACAGGTAATTATTAATGGTTAAATATTCAAGAAGGACTTGATTAAAAGAATTTTTATTATAACAGTTTTAAACTCAGTCTTTCTCTTAGTATCAAAAAAGTCTCTCGTTCATCCCAACGACTTTCAACTACCCTCTCCTTGCAAGTCTTCCAATTGGAAAAACAAGCAAGACTCTCCTGTTCAAAACAAACATTAAAACCTGAAAAATCCTGAAAACTGTTGATTTTCTTCAAAAACTCCACATTTTTTTTATTTAAATTCACTTGAAAAACTTCATTTTTGTCATCACCAGCAAGGATAAAAATCCTTGCAGGGGAAAATGAAACTAAAGCCAAATTCCTGAAAATTCCGAAAGAAAAATCAAGAGTGACCCAAAAGTCTCCATTGAACCTTTCAACGCTATTTACATTTGAAAGAGCCCAGCCTCCAGCGACATAAATAAAATTTCCACTTACACAAGCTGCAGGCCTTACGCGAGCAGTGTTCAAAGCCGGGCCAAGGAGAAATTTTGGTTCTTTTAAAGAAGTGATTTGAAAGGTTCTCTGTGGTTTTACGTCTTTTGACCCTCCGATGAGACAGAGTTTTTTTTCGAAGACTAATGAGCACATTTCAGTCCAAGGCTTGAAAAAAGTGTTTTCGATTTTGACGTCGAAGAAAATTTTCACGTTTGAAGATACTTTGTAGATGATTTTTCGAGTGATTATGAAAAAGACGGTCTTGGATTTGGTCTCGTGTCGACAAATGGAAATGATTTGTTTTTTGTCGAATGATGAAAAAGATTGAATAACCTCGTCGTTTCTTATGAGTTTCAGATGAGCAGAACAGAAAAAAGTAGTCATTTTTATTAGGATTTGATTATTTCAGGAAGTAAAGCCGGATGTGTCTGTCGTCGAAGATTATTTTACTGCCTTCTTCTCGGTACACAGGAAGATCTTCGTATCCTACAATTGTTTCTTCACATTTAACTGACTTAACATATCCTTTCATGATTTTTTTCATGATACTTTTCACGTCTTCTACTTTTTGTTCCTTCACATTCGGGATCCCGAAGCAAAAACATCCTTTTCCCTTCATACTTATTAATAATGACCACTTCACAAACCTTTTCAGTAAAAAACCCTGTTTTCTCTTTTTCTCTTTCAAAAGAACTACTTCAATCAGGCCTCATCAGTCAAATAAAGAAGAAAGTTTCTGAAATTCGGTTAAAAGTGCGAAAAAATTCATCGAAACTTGAAAATATTGACTTTCAATCAGAACAAGCAAAACTTTTTAAAGAAAATTTGGAAGAAAAGCTGGAAAGGGTTAAACAAACGAAGACTATTCATAAAACTTTAGAGAATATTGAAGACTTCTCGAAAAATAGCGTCTTTGAAGTCCAACAAAAGCTTCTTGTTGAGGCGAAAAAGACGGAAGAAAGAGTTAAGGAAGGGGATGGTTTAATTAGAAGGATTCGAGAGAAGATAAAATTAGCGAAAAGGGAATTTGAGGAAATTTCTTGTGTTTTTAAAGGACTTGCTGCGAAAGAAGCTGAAATTTGTAGTTCTGTTGATTTTATTAGGCTGGAAAGGCTTAGGTTGATTATGGAGCAGAATGTGCTGTTTAGGTGGAAGTCTGAAGAAGAGGTTAGGGATTTGGAATCGAAATTTGCTGTGAAACCTGAGAAGAAAACGGCTTTGGTTATAGAAGTTAATTTGAATGAGTTTTCTTGATAGGTTAGGTGATTAGGGAGCAGGGAAGAGTATTTTAATGGGTTTGATTTGAATTCATAGTGATTTATTATCAATTATTATTATTAAACCGATCTCTCTAATCTTAATGCAAGGATATAAATTAAAATTTCCCAAAAAATGTTTTACACCCTATTCATAATACATACCTTGTTGAACCTCCAAAAAGCCCAAATAAATATCTCTAAAAAACTAAAAACCGGTTCACTCCTACTAAAACTCAAAGACCAAAATTCTTCCTACTCAATAATATCTCTCACCCAGCCCTTCAATATAAAATGCTTCTGCTTCTCCTTCTTTCCGCCCTATCCAAAGGATCTCCATACCCGACTCAATCGCCCAGCATCGGTCAAGACTGTTCCTCCGGAACTCCAGTATTAAAAGTCTCTTCATGCACTTTAAACCCATGGCCGATATCAAACCAGCTAACAACAAACATAACCTTATCAGGGACCTTAAGCGTTCCAACTTTCATTTACGAGATCTGGATAAGTTCTTCATCCTTGAACTACTTCAACAACCAACAAGTGATCATATCTCAACAATACGGTTCAGGTCCTCTGTCCTTGCAATTCCTCTACAACATCGAGTACCCCGCAGGTAACTGGAACGTGATCCTTACAGCGCGAGACGTGAGTTTCAATATTTTAAACTGTTGGACTTTCAAGTACTCATCAGTTCTTTAACTAACCATCAGCTTACAATGTGTTTAAATTAATCTAATGACGACTTCTCTTTGAAGGCAGGTTCAAGTGAGTTAAGATGTCAGCTAATTCTAATTCGTCAGAATTTTTGATTTTTTCGGATTCTTGAGACTTTTTAAGGAGGTAGTCGTTGAACATCTTGTAGCAGATAAACATATTTGGCGTTAATGGAAAGCTGCTGGTTTTTACAGCTGTTGGAATGATTATTTCAGGTTTTTTCTTTAGTTGAAGGACTTTTTTTGATTTTAATACTGAGACTTCTCCGAGACTCCAGATTTGAACTTGGGCAAGAAGAGGCTCTGAAAGGTCTTCTGAGCAAAGGCCGAGCTTTTGAGCCCTGGTCAGGGCTGATTGGGCTTCTGTCTGTCGGACTCGGTGATAAACAATTGCTAAGTTAAACCAACTTTCAGGAAGACTTTGGTTTATCTTCAGTGATTTCAATGTGCAGGTGTAAGCCTTGTGGATGTTGTTTTTCTTTAGATGAAGGTATCCAAGACTAAGCCAGTAATAATCGTTTTGAATATTTTCTGAAATTTCTTTCAAGATATCCTCAGCTTCTTCATATAAACCTTTACGAAGAAGCCATTGCGCCTTTAAAAAGCTTAAATCGCTTAAAAGTCTTGAACCACTCTGCAAGTCCTTTGAAAGACTTAAAAACTTCTCAGAAACGGTTTCATTTCGAAGCACTTCCGCCCAAAATTCACTTAAAATCGCGAGAAAACCTTCACATTTTCCAGCAAGTTCATAAAAAAATATCGCTTCTGATGTTTTTTCTTGATTTTCAAAGCAAAATGCAATTTTTGTGTAAACTTTTGAGGAAATCATTTGAAAGTTTTTTAATTTTTCGAAATTTTCAGTCGCTTTTGACCAGTTTTTTGAAGAAATGCAGAAATCGAGGGCTTTTTCTTGAACCTGTCTTTGTAAATCAAGATTGGATTGAAAGGTGGTTTCAGATAAGCAAAGATGTTCAAAGGCTAAGTCGAAGTTTTCTTGTTTTTGAAGATTAAGAGCTGTTAAAAGGTGCTTGAAAGGAAGTAAGTGACTCGAGTGAGGAAAGGGAAAAGAGTTGAGGACTGTAAGGCTTTCTTGGAATTCAGAAAGAAAGAAGTGACAAGCTGATAAAGATAAGATGTTTTCTTGACAAGGTTGCTTTAGTTTTAGAGTTTCGTAGTGATTTTTTAAGAATTTTACTTCTTCTTCCTCTGGGCTCAGGCTTTGCAATGCGCGAGGAAGGAGTTCTTCAAAATCTAGATATTTCGAATTCATTTTATAACCATTCAGACAAATAGAGAACTCTATATTTTGAATTTACTTGATTGGGAAATAAAGGAAACTGGGCAGGGAAGGTTTGCTTTGATGGGTAAATATGGACTGCCAAGATGCTCTTCGGGACTCACTTCGTAGGCAAATCGCTGAAACGAAAAAACAGATCACTGCCTTTTCGCAAATCAGGAAAAAGAAGGATCTTGAAATGAGAAGGGCTTTGGACCTGGCTAAGGAAAAGGTGGTTGTCAACTTCTTGAAACTAAAAAAAGAAGTTAAGGACTTAAGGGGAAAAGTCGAAGACTTTTCCAGAGAATGCAACTTAGATTATCATGAAAGAGAACAAGTCATAATGGTAATCAGCAACTAGTCCGCTACAACTCAATCTATTAAATGGAAGTACTCCAAACTTTCACTTTACGAACAAACTTTAGACCTACTTAAAGCCTCGATTCCGCTAAGAATGCAGCAAACTCAAGGGTACTTCGATGAAGAAGAAACCACTGCAAGAATCATTGAAACTTTTCAGAGAATTGACTCAAGCCAAGCGGAAAACCTTGAAATTCTTCAAACTTTTGCAAGAATCGAAGTGATTCGAAGAGAAATTCTTCAGTTTTATGAGAAATACTTACAAAAAAATGAATCTTTTTGTGATGATAACAGTTTTTTCAGTCAAAATTCTGAAGAACAAAGAAATCAGTCTGTTTTGGTTATTTCTTCAGGAAAAGTTAAGAAAAGGTTGAATGTTGATGAAGTTTCTGGAGATGTTCAAAGTTTTCAGTCGGTTTCTAGCGAAAGTGCTGAGTTTTTACGTGAGTTTAAGAATGTTGGGAAGAAGGAAAGTGGATTTTCAAAGGGTTCTGAGCAGGAAGGGGCTGGGAAAGGACGGTGGAAAATTTCATGTTGTAAGGCTTGGGTGAAATGTTTTAGGAAAAAAGCTAGGTGATTATTATGATTGATAGGGATTTTAAATAAAAGAAAGTATTATTATAAGTGATTTTTGTTATGATAGGGATATAAACTTAGATATTAGACATTCTTCAGCGGCCGTTTGGTCTAGGGGTATGATTCTCGCTTTGGGTGCGAGAGGTCCCGGGTTCAATTCCCGGAACGGCCCTTTTTCTCCTAACCAAATCGACTTCTCAAAAATCCCACATAACCCCTAAACCCCTAAACCCCTAAACCCCAAACCCCAAACCCCCAAACCTTCCACTCTCAAACTAAACTCCAAAAAATCTCGTTAACCCCAAAAATTTTATTAAAACAATGGAAGAGCACTCAATCCTAGGAGGCAAGTACATCCTTCGTGAAAAAATCGGCAGCGGGTCATTCGGCGACGTTCACAACGGTTACTGTTCCTTAAGCAGTGAAAGCGTAGCATTAAAAATCGAAAAATCCCGTCAAGGTCGTCCTTCACTTGAAAGTGAGTATCGTGTTTTACGTTCTTTACAAGGAGGAATAGGAATTCCAAGAGTTTTTTGTTATGGAACAGAAGGGTCTTCAAATATCATGGCTTTGGAGTTATTAGGACCTTCTTTAGAGAGTCATTTTAAATCAACTCGTCACAAGTTTTCATTGAAGACAGTCCTGATGATAGCAGATCAGTGCATATCAAGACTTGAATACATTCACACGAAGACTTTCATTCACAGAGACATAAAACCTGATAATTTTTTAGTCGGTCTTCGGAGAAAGTCTCATGTTATCTATATTGTTGACTTTGGACTGGCAAAGCGCTTTGTTGATAGCACTTCAAAGCATATTAAGTATAAAGAAGGGAAAAGTTTAACTGGTACTGCAAGATTTGTCTCGGTTTTCACTCATCTTGGAATTGAACAAAGTCGAAGAGATGACTTGGAAAGTTTAGGATATCTTTTACTTTATCTTCTTCAAGGCACTTTGCCTTGGGTGGGGATTCCAGGGAAAACAAAGCAAGAAAAATATAAACAAATCGGGATGATTAAATCTTCGAAGACTATTGAAGAACTTGTAAATCCTCATCCGAAAGAATTCATGATTTACTTAAACTATGTGAAAAGTTTGAAGTTCGAGCAAAAGCCGGATTATTCTTATTTAAAAAAACTGTTCAAAGAACTGTTTTCCAAGTTAAAGTTCAACTATGACTATATCTTTGATTGGGACCTTAAAAGGGCTGCTTCTCCAAGAAAAAATTTATCAGTTTGTCATGAAAAACCTGAAAGAGGAACTACTCCTATTAGAGAGTTTCATATCAGAAGAGGAATCACACCACTTGAAATGGTCATCAAAAGAGAAGCGTCACCTGTAAAAGATTTCGAATTTAAAGACCATTCAGGATTTTTCACTTCAAATAACTTCTTCGGACCACAGATGCCCAGGTCCTCGATGCCCTTTATCGAGTTGAACCAAAAGTTAAAAAATAATCATGTAAATTAAAAAATGGACCTTTTCGCTATTGCACAGATTTTTCTTGAAATTCTGGAAAAAGTGGAAAAAGAAAGATTTTTTTTTTCGGGAAGAAGAAAAATTTTTTCACAAAAAGAAATTTTTGAAGCTTTTTTGCAGGATTTTCAAATAAGTCCGAATTTTTTGATTTTTTTTCAGTTTTTTATTCAAGCTGGAGATGAATGTGATTTTTTTTTGATTGAAACTTGTTTGGCTTCTTTGAGAATAGTTTTAGCTCACAGGAAAAAACATTGGTTTTTGATTGTCTCTGAAATTCAGAAGATTTTAAAAAGTCTTCCTGCTCAGATTCAAAGGACTAAAAAAAAGGTTCAACTTGAATTAGAAACTTTAAAAAATTGTTTAAAGTCGATGTTTTTAGGGAATTGTTTTGGGTATGATAAGGAAAATGTGGATTTTGTTATCATTGAAGCTTTTATCACGGCTTTAGGGTGTTATTCGGGAAAGTCTTTGGAAAATTGTTTGGCGTTTGAGTGGGTTAAAGACTTTTACCCTGGACCTGCCTTGTTTCTACTGCCAGGGCTTGTTGTCACTTTTAAAGGTTTAGACTCAGGGGTCTATAAAACTGTTCATTTCAATGAAAGGTAATCTTTGATTATGTATTCCGAATTCACTTGAAAGTCTTACTTTCAACTCAGAAAAACTAAAAATTTCTGAAGATTTTCTTGAAATTTTTATAAAAAAACTGGAAAAACAAGAAGTTTCTCTTGTTTTATGCCAAAAACTCATTTCTTATGAACTAAAAAATAAACTAAAAGTAATAAACAACTAGAAATCAAATATCAAGTTTGTGGAAAGACTTGGCACTTCTAATTCGAATAAAATTGTTAAAGCGACTCAAGTTTTACCAACGAGTTCGATTTTTTCATCAGAATTTTCAGTTTTTGACTTGAATTTAGAAACGTTTTGTGAAGGAAGATTTAAAATGAACTTTGTCAAGTCACTTAAAGTCCAGACTATTGTTTTTTGTGGAATTATGAAGGAAGATTGGGATTATTTGAAAAATACGGTTTTTAGTTGTTTTCAGGTTATGTTTCATATGATTTCTGGAGAGGTTTATGAACCTGGGTTGATTGAGTTTCCACAGAAATTTGATGGGATTCTTGGGGAGTTGGTGAAGTTGATGCCTTGTCATACTTATTTTGTTTCGTTTGTTCGATTGGCTCTTGAAGCTGCTTCGGCTTTGTTGCGATGTAGTGAGATTGATTTAAATAAATTAGATGTTGAATAGTTCTAAGTGAAAATTTTTTAATTAACTTAGCCTAAATGTGAAATATCAATTCACGAAAAAATATCAAATAAACTTTAAACAATCCTTAAAAAAAATTCAACCCTAAAAATTTCCAAAACAACGAAACTAAAAATAAAATCAAAAAATGTCAAGAATCCGAAAACTATCTGAAGGTGCAGACCTTCCACTATCCCGTTTAAAGCACCGTCAATCATCAAAGAGCATAAACACAACAAGTAAAAAACTAACGAAACTAGGAAGTCCTTATTCAAAAGTAAAGTTAATCGCAAGAAGTCCTTCATATCTTTTAGCCCAACCTGTGAATAATCAGTCAAAAGTCAACCTTTCAGTTCGTTCTAAGTCAAAAAACTCTTTCCGCCTTGATGATTCCAGTTTATCAGCGGCAAGACTCAACACTCCCTGGGAAAACCTCGCGATTCACGCGCGACTGTTGAAAGAAAAGTTTAAACTCTTGGAAAATGAGAAAAAAGAAGATTTTTCTGAAAAAATCTTCGATTTTTTCGATGAAGTTATTGAAAAAGACCTGCTTTTTGGAAGTTTATTATCAAAAATCAAAGTGATTATTGTTGATAGCTTAAAAGAGGCTTTAGAGAGTGTAAAGGATTGTAAAAAGCAGATTTTTTGTTTGGAAGATGAGAAACAAAGTTTTAAAAAAATGCTTGATAGGCTTTCTACTGAAAATATGGACCTGGGAAAAGAAATTCAGAGACTTGAAGGGATTTGCTCTGGGCTTCAAGGGACTTTAGATGAGATTCGAAAAGTTAGTTTAGAGACTGTTCCGATTGATTCAGATAAGTGGAGAGCGCTGTTGTATGAGAATAGTCAATACGTGAGTCTCGTACAAGACATGAAACTAGACATAAAAGAATACCAATACAAAGAAGACCAACTAATCCGTCTAATCGGTGCAATAAAAAGCAGAGGAGTTCCAGTAGACGACATATACGACGAAGAAGTAAAAACCGATTTAAGCAATTCCCGTCTTTCAATGTCTTCAGAATTTATTTCTCCAAGTCGCGTTCCACTTTTAGACCTTTCGCAAATTTTGACATCAACAGACGGTATGATTCACTAGCTCTTCCTGAATTCCATTTAAAACTCTTAAAATATTTAATGGGAACTTGTGCCTGTGCTGAAACTCAATTTGACTCTTCACTCGCTGTAAACCTCAGAGAATTCGAAATAAAATACGCAATCGGACGTGGAGGCTTCGGGCGTGTCTGGCGAGTGACTCATAAAAAGACAGGGCAAGTCTACGCGATGAAAGAAATGCGAAAAGATTTAGTGGTTTCAAGACGTTCAGTGCCTTCCATCATGAACGAAAGAAGACTGTTAGGGATTTTGAAACATCCTCTTATAGTCAATCTTCATTTCGCATTTCAAGATATGAATAATTTGTTCCTTGTTGTAGATTTGATGTCTGGTGGAGATTTTCGGTTTTATATGATAAGAAAACCTGATTTTGATGAAGGTCAACTTCGATTTTTTGCTGCTTGTTTGTTGTCAGGATTTGAGTATTTGCATACGAATAATATTGTTCATCGTGATATTAAACCTGAAAATCTTGTTTTGGATCAGAAGGGGTATGTTCATATCACTGACTTTGGAATTGCTAGGATGACTAACTCGGATAATTCTAATGTCACTTCTGGAACTCCTGGGTATATGGCACCTGAAGTACTTTGTGCTCAGGATCATCGTGCTCCTGTTGATTATTTTGCTTTAGGAGTTATTTTGTTTGAAGCTGCTATTCATTTTAGACCTTATGGAGGAAAAGTTAGAAAAGAAATTAGGGATGCGGTTTTGGCTAAACAGGTCCAAATGAAACCTTGCCAGGTACCTCATTTGAGCGTTGATATGGTTGAGTTTATTAATCAGCTTATTCAAAGAAGGCCTGAAAACCGGCTTGGTTTTAAAGGAGTTGAAGAAGTGAAAAGTCATAAAGTCTTTGAAGGGTTTCAATGGGATCAACTTTTAAGGAAAGAACTTGAGTCACCATTTAAATTTGAGAACGAATCAAATTTTGACTATGAGCATGTCACTAAAAAGTGGGATACTGTTGAGGAAAAAATCACCCCTTTAAATAGTCAAAAGCTATTCGCTGGCTATCTCTACGACGGGTCAATGTTCACAGTACCCATTCCAAAGTAGCTAAAACTAATGTTAGAATAGGTGAACTATTAAAAATGTTCTTCACCGACATACGTCAAGCTCTAAACTGGGAAAAAACCAAACTTCTCGAAAAAGGTCCAAATAACATAATCGGAATCACTATAATCCTTTCTTATTTTTACTATTTCCCAAGACTCCTTCACTCCCTCTACCCCTTAATGCCAAACGACAACATTTATAAATTTTACGTAATCGGGACCTACACAGCTCATTTCTCAGCTTACGTCCTTATCAACTTCTTCTACTTCATCATCTACCAGTCCAACCTGCCTTATTTTGAAAAGCATAAAATCAACTCAGCGCCTTGGCCTTGGCATGAAAAAGATTGGCCGATAATACTAAAAAAAGTGATAACCTGTGCAATGGTCAATCAATTTTTCACATTACCAGCAGGGTTACTTTTTTTTGGACTAAGGGCAAAATACGACATTTCTGAAAGATTTCCAGAATTTTCTGAAAGTTTTCCTCAGGTTCTTTTTTTTATTGTTTGTGAAGATTTTTGCTTTTATTGGAGTCATAGAATACTGCATCAAGGGTTTTTATATAGAAAAGTACATAAATTGCATCATGAGTTTAATGTGACTGTTTCTATTGCTGCGGAGTATGCACATCCTGTTGAGTATTTGTTGGGAAATTCTTTACCTGTCGCCTTGGGACCGATGGTCTTTGGACAGAGCAGGGTTCATATTATTACTTGGTTCACTTGGGTCTTTATTAGGACTATGAATACCGGTGAAGGACACTCAGGGTATAACTTTCCATGGAGTCCTTTTAGAGTTATTCCTTTCAGCTCGACTTCGACTTTTCATGACTTTCATCATTATAAAAATTTAGGGAATTATGGAAGTTTTATGATTCTTTGGGATGCGATCTTTGGAACTCATAGGGCGTATATGAAGGTTCATGAATTCTCCCCATCAAAACTAGATTAAAATTAACCCACTTCAATAAAATGAAATTATCAAATCCAAAAGTAGTTCCCTTAAAAACTCCCTACCGCATAACAATCCTAAAATCAAGAGCCGAAAAGACCAATCTTCAAGAATTTCTTTCAAACAACGATTCAAACTTATTATTCCATTCAAAGGCCGAAGACTCATCAAAGCCATTATCCGCTTTATCAACTTACGAGAGTTCAAATCCGATGATGTTAAGTCTTCCTTCTCTTCGAAAGCCATCAAGTAGTTTATCTCCATTTCCAAAGCAAGTTCAAGGACTATCAAATAACTTATTCCTAACAACATCTTCATCAAAAGGAAGTATTTTGCCCGATACTTTATCAAAAACAAGTCGTTACTTGTTGTCTCCATCTCCTGGAGTAGATTCAAATAAGCTCATCATGAGCACATCACGGTCCTACTCCAACATTTTCGCGAAAGACAACAAAAAAGAAGTTTCTCTTGTCAACAGTCACTTGAACACTGCAGTGATTCAAAGTTTAGCCTCTTTGCTTAACAATCCATCTTCAACCCTTCATTATTTAAACCTGGAGAATTCAGGACTCACTGATAAAGACGTGCAAATTCTTTCTGATTCACTTGGCAATGATCGAAATTTACATCATCTTGGCCTTGCCAGGAATAACTTGAATTGGGTCAGCGGAAAACATTTGAAAAATATGCTGGTGGAAAATTATCATTTAATTAAACTTGATTTACATTGGAATAATTTGAAGGACTTGGGAACTGCCGAGATTTTTGAAGGACTTTGTAGCAATGGAAGTTTGAAGGAATTGGACTTGTCGTGGAATAGTATTGGAAAGTGTAGAAATCCGAGAACTATGCAGAGAATTGCAGATTGTTTTAAAAGTTTTGAAGGACTTGCACATTTAGATCTTTCTTTTAATTATTTGAATGTTGTTGAGTGCCAGATGATTAGTAAGGGACTTGCTGATAATTGTGAAATTGTTGGGATTCATATTGTTGGTAATGAAGCTGAGGGTAATCCTCAAGGATTTATTTTACCTAGAAACGACTGCATCCAATTAAAAGACAGTCACTTATTCACACGAATTTTCCAAGAAGGTCGAAAATTCCGTAAACCTCCAAACAGTTTCTGCTGGTTATGCGAGCAATGGACAGAAGTAGATCTTGACTTCGAAATCGATAATTTCAGTCAAAATTTACAATCAGTAAAGGCGATTTTCATCCATTTCCAAATAGACGATTACCAAGGTGACTACCTTCCAAAAGTTGAAGGAAAATTCCGAATATCTCGAGTTCTTCCAGTGGGTGTTCAGCGTTTTTTTTTCAGTTTGAACGGTGAATGTTTTATAAACACTGCCACATCATTAGAAGTTTTGAGTGAATCACTGATAAGAACAGTAGAATATTCAGAGACTTATAAAGAACAGATCTCAACTCACGAGGTAAATTTTTTAAAAGTCAATGGAAGGCCTTGTGACTATAAAAATCCTTTTCGAACACTTCCAAGAAGGCCGAGATTTGGTTTTCAAAGAGTTTCAATAAGACAACCGAAAGTAATCTGGTCTAAAGACAGGTCTTTATTCAAAGAATTTCATTTTTATGGGCAGGACTTTTACGAGGCTTGTGTCTTGTTTGACTGGGAACAGTCAAAACTTCCTTCAATGGTAAAATCTTCCCAAGACCAACAAGCTTTAAAAGGCTTTTTAGGAAAAATTTACCCTAAAGTCCTTCAGACCTTTAAAAACTTGTCTATTCAAAGTGCGAATGAGTTTCCTTCAGTTGGAAATAATGTTTTTATTGACTTTTTAAATCAGGGACAAGCTTTTGATGGACTTTTTAACTCTTCGGATCTTGGAGTTAACTGGAATGCGGTCATTGTTCCTAAGAAAAGACAACCGTTTAACCCTGGAGCGTCTTTGGTCAGATATGAGTTTGTTGAGATCTTGGTCAGAATTTCGCATGATCGATATGTTCGAAATAAAGTCTGTAAAAATGTTGTCGAGGCTTTTCAGTACTTTGTTAAGGAAAACTTGGAAAAGTTGTTTGAGAATTTTTTTAGTGAAAATTGGAGAAATGAAAATTTGTATCTGGAAGATGTGGATAATCTTTTAAGGTGCTTTAAACCTGCTTTTGAAGCTGCTTTTAAGAATTATTCGGGAAGGAAAGCACTTCCTGGACAGAAGCCTTTTATGAGTTTAGAGGAGTTTAAGGCGTTTTGTTTTGATTCTCATATTTTTGATTCGAGTGTTCCTGCCAGAGATGTTGAATCCAGCTTTTTCCTTTCAATGTGCCTGCAAGTAGATGAGCTGTTCGAGAAAAGACATCTAGAAATGAGCTTTATCGAGTTTCTTGAAGCATTTTGTAGAGCTGTTTTTTATTCAAATTCTTTTAATAAAGAGAAATCGTTTAGAAGTCGCGTTTTTAGTGCTTCGAAAATGGTTTTAAAGGTTTGTCCCAAGCTTTTTCAAGATAGCTTCACCTTGCCTTCGAAGGCGAGTATTAATTCGATGAGAGTAAATCCAAAGAAGTAGGATTATGATAAGATTGTGTTAGTATTCATTTAAAGTTTGTTAGAAATTTAGGAAGTAATGGTCATTTTATATTTTCTTCAAGAGGATTGATTTTTATGATTAAGAAATGAATTAATAAGAGAATAGTTTAATATTCGTTGAAGTTATTTATGATTTATGAGGAAATTTATTGAAAGTTGCCTTTGTTTTAATAAAATAGGTTATTGATTAGAAGATTGTTTCTAAATATATCAATAATGAAAAATTCATGAATCATGATGTAAACTTGAATTATTTACCTTTAATTCAAATTTCAGTATTTAATAAACTATCTTTAAGTTCAGATCTTTTTAAATAAAATTCAAATTAATTGACAGTTAGAAATATGGAAGATAAGATAATCAACGATAGTTTAGATGAAGGGATAGGATATATTGAGTGGAAAACTAAAATTATTGATTATCATGTAATGAAAAAGGAAAAATTTCACTTTATGATGAAATTATCAATCATACTGTATAAAAATCAGCAAAACTAAATATTTTCTCAGTGAAGAGAAATCTTTTGAAACCTGATGCTATTCATTATACCAAACTTTAAATAAAATTTATGTTTGATTATAAAAACCATATCCCAATTATGTGATGATTTATTATATATACCAAGATAAAGAACAAGCTTCAATCGGTTTCTATTCTCTCTGAAATGATTAATATTGTATTTAAATTTCAATCAACCTGTAATTGGACTTTGACTTTTAAAATGCAAATTTATTTTGGAATAATATAAGTATCTAACTTTTCCTATTCAGGAAGTAAATTAGAAAAATATAAGAGACTTGAAATTCAAATTCTTTTTTATTTACAATGATCAAAGTTTCTTCATTAATGAAATATAGGACATTTATTAATAATTAAAGAAAATTGTTTTTGTACACCCAGAAGATAAAGGGTATAAATATCCTTTATAAGCGAAATATCATATATACTTTAACTACATAAAACATCAAAAACTCTCAATGACTAAAATATTTTAAAAAACTTTTAAACAAATCTATCATAAAGACTCACAATGACTGGAACTTTTAAATTTTTTTACAAAAAAAAATTGTGTAAAAACATCGTATCTGAGAATTATATTAAAAAAGCTCTAGGTTTATATAAATCAATATTTAGTACGATTAAAAAATTTATCATATAAGGCTGATCATGCAAAAATTTCTTATATGCTGGTTCAGCAACCTCCTGAAGAGACAAAGTAAAAGATGAAAACCTTTTGGGATAATCTTTTCAATTTATAACCGTTCTGTTTACTTTCTCTAATATGATGCTTAAATGAATTTGTAAATTATTTAAAGGTTTTATAATACAGACTAAAGAATTTATTAAAAGCTCATCTCCTACCGAAAATTTGCTCATTTAGCTTTTTTATCAAGTCTTCTGAATACTAAAGCTATTTAACTGTCAAAATCCATATTTTTTTTAATACCAAAATTTTTCCAATTAATATTGATTACGTTATAGAACCAAAAAAATAAAATATTGAATTTGTTAAACAAAAGTGTATTTATCTTATATCAATTATTATCTATTTTACAGATCTTAATTTTTGGAGTCTATAAAAAGATCTCTTATTGTTATCAATTTTTTTCTATTTTACAGATCTTAATTTTTGAAGTCTATAAAAATATCTCTTATTTTAATTAAGGAAATTGTGGGATTAATTGATAATCATAAGAACTCAAAGTCAGAAAATAAGAATTTTAAGGTCATTCTTGTAAATTTTTATTGACGATTTCAGTGGAATATTCTGTCAAATTAATTAAACAAGCACTTAGAGAAATTTTAGACATAGGCAGGACTTTTTCCAATATAAGCTCTTATAAGGTATGTGATCATCAACGAAACAAGTTGAAATTTTTGATTGAAGAATTTAGTTAATAAATTATATGATGTAAAGATTTAAATTTTTTAGTGGATAAAGGAAAAATTAGAATTTCAGTAGTCTTAAGTAATTAGTTAACTAAAATAGAGGTGTTATATAAAAATTTTAATTATTATAAGAAATTTTTTAATGGCACAATGTTTTATTCCTTTCGTAGGATGTACTTGTTCTGATCATTTAAAGAAAATTAAAGAATTTTAGACAGAAATAAAGACAATATTTAAAGTTTTATTCTTTTTAAATTCAAATAATTGACCGTTATAAAAATGGAAGAGAGGAAAGCCCGAGCATCAGCAAAAATAAAGATAATTTTGAACAGTTCAAATATATTATGTATTTTTATTAATCTTGAAATGTTCAGACATTAGGCTTATACAAATCTCTGAATTAACAGAAAGAGATTTCAAGGAAATTCAACAAATTATGATGATGGAATTTTAGTTCAGATGATACATAAGAGGATAATTTATTATTAAACAACTTAATTTATCTTTCAGATATTTTTTTTTCATAAGATACATATTTCGGGAAATTTGTACTTTATCACAGAGGATAAATTAATGACACAAAAATATCACTATAACAATTTCGAGGTCTTTTAAAATTACTGATAAGGGAATCACTTCAATTTAATAGATAAAAATAATTTTGATTTAGATTCAGTTTAATAAATTGCATCATTAAATCATTTGTAAAGTAATATCAAATGTTAAATATACTTCTAAAACACTATAAAATACGAAAATAACCCATCATTTAAAGGCCTTAATACATCTCCGTTGACCAAAATATAAGAATATTTATAATTAGAATTAAATCAAGATTATAAAACTCCTGAAATGTTCTATGTATTATCCTGTTTGACAAAAATAAACAAAATAGAAAAAAATTTAAAAATATTAGAGAAAATGAGCATATGTAAAACCAACTTTTAATATAAAAAATTCAGCAGATGTCTTATTTGCATCAAATTTTTTTTATTTATCCTCAATTTTTGGAATTTCTTTTGTTTTACTATCAATTGTCTATAAACTTATCATATATTATTTGAAGTTCTACTTTTTGAACTTCAATAGTTTTAATAAACAATATTTATTGATTTTTAGATGTATTTATTGTGCAAATCTTAAAAGAAATAACAAATTTCATAAGTTACCTTTGTTGAAAGTGAAATGTAAATCAAAATTTAGATTAAAAGATTAGTTTGAGTCTTAAGTTTATATACATATTAATTAACATTATAATAGAAGTGTTTTGAAATGGATTAACTTGAATGGCTTTAATTATAGTTCAATCATCACTAATTCACCAATTCAATCACCTAAAAAGTTCAATCAAACCTCAACCCTACACCTCACAAAGCGTTAGATTTTCACTAATCCTTCTCCAATCACCCTAACCCTCTAAAATCATAACCTCTAAAAATAAATCCAAAAAATGTCAGATCATCTAAAATCACAAGCAGAATTTCTATTCACCAAACTATTATCTCATCATTTCATCCAAGGTGAATTATCTCATCAACTGAGCTTTTCTTAAGCAGCAAAGACCAACCAACCACTTATAAAAATCTTTCAGCCTCAGGAAGATCTGAGAACTTTCAAGCCTTCCAATCCAAACTGACAAAGAAAAAGAATCAATTGAATTAGACTTCAAGTTCACCCCTTGGCATGCCTATTAAAATTATTGAGAATCAGGAAGAAAAACTTCTTCACTTCTCTGAAGAAGACTTGAAAGTTTATTTAGTTGAAT
The DNA here is from genome assembly GCA_006503475.1 of Stentor roeselii. Taxonomy (NCBI): domain Eukaryota; phylum Ciliophora; class Heterotrichea; order Heterotrichida; family Stentoridae; genus Stentor; species Stentor roeselii. The sequence continues at coordinate 44,689 of RSEH01000265.1, forward strand.
TCTTGGCTACTTGACGTGAAAATTGTCATGAACTTATGAAAAAAAATCAAGAAATGATTGAAAAAATTTAGAAAATGATTAAAAAAATCAAGAAATGATTGAAAAAATTTAGAAAATGATTAAAAAAAATCAAGAAATGATTGAAAAAAAACATGGGTGGGAAGGAAAGGCTGAAATTATTTAGATTTTTTTGGGTAAGGATATTGAGAATGTTTTTCAGATCGTTGATGAAATAGGATTGAGTAAAGATTGTGGTTTTTGGGATGGAATTAAGGGGTTTAAAGAAGATGCTGCGAAAAGATTCAATTTTCAAGGTATAACTATTTGTGCTCTTGTTCATAAAGCAAGTTGATTTGGGTTGGACATCATTTTGAAAGGAAATTAGAAGAAGATATTAATTTGGTTATTGAAGGATATGTTATTGAAGTAAATGATGAGGCACCTGCAGAGGTATCTCCAGTTCAATTCTACACCCCAGGTTCCATATCGAAATATCATCCAAAGCAAATCAAAAAGAATCTAATTCTCCACAAAATATCCTCACCTAAAAGTTCCAGACAAAATACCGCTCCATACCTTCAAGATAGAAAGATTAAAAGATTTACTTTCAAGTTACACCTTTTCACATCATCAGAGAATTCCTATTAAATACCAAAACGCAGGTGAAGAAATCACGAAAGAATTATCTGAAATCTTCCCAAATGTTTACAACCGAGTCTATTTCAGCGAAACCTTAACAATCACAAGAGGCGAGACTTGCACCCTTTGGAATAAATCTCTAGATACAAGCCAAGTTCAATATTTATGCATTTCTGTTAACCTGGTCATTATCACTGTGAATCCTGCCAGGTGCAAGAGAGAGAAGGAGTCACTTCCGCCAAATTAGCTCATCATTATTCTCTTTACAGAATTGGCCTAAAAGTGAATATTTTCATGAGATTAGATTGGGAAAAGCGAATTTTATTACAGAAGAATTTATGATGATGAACCTGATAGAAATCATTATGGCGTCGGATGTGATAATAAAAGGATTCTTTACTGGATATCAGGGACTTGTTTGTTGGGTTAGGTTTAAATGTGTTCATTTTATTGATTATGATTTTTGTGAAATGTGATTTGAAAAGTGGTGTAATAATCCTTATCCTTCTATGGCTCGAACTGCGAAGAAAATAGGACACTTGAAGAGTCATGTTTGAGCTGTTATTCCTTATCCCTTTTAATGAAATTTAAGTTAGAATTAAGTGATTAGTTAATAATTGGGGAATTTTTATGGGAATTTAGAATTATTTGTTTTTGAGTAGTTATTTTGTTCTTTCGAAGTGTAGTTACTCTCCAAACACTTATGATAGTTAAAAGTAATTCAAAGATTGATAAACAAATATTAAGCTTTAAAATCACTAAATCATTTACCCTTTATAGTATTTTTGTCCAGATGTACTCTAATACAGACCAGTTAATGTCCTGGTAATGTCCATAAACTCAAGATTATTTAACTATCTTATACTATCTGTTATTTATACTTTAATTCGAAAGATCTTAATTTGTTGACTTTTAAGAAAAATTTTATAAAGTGTAACAAAATTAATAGCTAAATAACGTTGAATTTTTATTAACTTTAAGAGTTTCAATTTTTAGTCACTATTTGTTTTAAGGGCTTTCTTTAGGCTGTCTAATTAGATCAAATAAATTAAAAAAAACTATAGAGTGGTTAATTTCCATTGATACGAGAAATTATTGCCTTGCTATTATCAATGATTTTCTGTTAATAAATTATGATTATATTAAACTTAAAAAAATACTGGTTATCAATGATTCGATTCTTTTTAAACGAACATAATCATTTGAAATTCATTAAAAACTTATTCAAATTATATAATTTTAGATTGAATTGCCAAGGATTTTTCTACTTAATTTAACTTTGATGATTCATCTTATTTTAAGTTTATATTGGCGCTAAATAAATATTATTTGGATTCATTGCTAAATATTAGTCCTTTAAAATAATCATTTAGAAATTATCTATGAAAATAGACAATAATCAATCAATCCATGCTCAAATTTTAAATTTCAAAAGAGTATGGATTAAAGCGAGTAAAGATTATAAAGTACTTTAGGACCAATTATGAATTTTTACTAAGATTTTTTAAACCCTACTTTGGACCATCTATGAATAATCACTAATGATTCATAAATTTTCACTTGATTTATTCTCTTTGTAATTCTTTCGAGCCTTATATTATAGAAACATCTAAAATTTTAGAGTTATTTGAAGATTCATCTAATTATATCTCCCTGATTACAGTTTATTAATCATTTTTTATATTCAGTCTGTCCTGTTATTTGATTATTATGCAATATCATTAAGAAAATATAATATTGCAATACTTTGAATCATTAAAGTTCTTGATGAATATTTTCCATTTTTATATTCATTGAAAAGAGTAATTTTTCAATATAGGATTGAAATTCTTATTTCATTGAATTTGATGTTTGGATTATTTGAAGAGTTTATGTGATGAGTAACTTATTTATCTAGGCTAATTTCTAATCAAATAGTTGATTTCAACAAATTTGCCTCCACAATCTTAATCTCATCAGAAGTAAAACTCTTCACTATTTCATTTGCCTTATAAATCAATATCATTTGAGGAATTTCTAAAATAACTCCTGCCACAATCCAAATCCCAAAAAAAAGATTTAAAAAGTCACTCGAATAGTCTAAAATGAAAATTCCAGCAGTTATTCTAGTTAAAATAGCTCCACAAATCATGAAATTATAAGAAACTATTCTGTCAGTATCGAGGCGTCTAATAGCAAAACATCCACAAACATCGAATAGAATTGAAAAAGGACAAAGAATCATTTTGATGAATGTTAAAATCAGTGTAAAATTAATGATTCTGATTGAAGGAATAAGTAATTTTTTATCTTTGATTGGAGAGATTCCTGAATAGTCAAAAGGTTTCTCATCTTTCAAGTCGTTGATACCGTAAAAGTCTGAAATGCAGTAAGATTGACTATAAACTTGTTCAAGAATGTCTAAAGGGTGATTAAGTTCGGAAAACTCTTGAACAGGCATTATGAATAAAGGTTCATCGGATAACTGCTTAGAATCTTCCTCATTTGTTGAGGTGATTAGAATATTTAAATCTTTTTCTTCTTGGTTTTCTGGTAAGTCTTCAGAGAGACTCATCGAAACAATAGGATTCATTATTATAATTTAAAAATTAAGATGAATGGTTGAGGAACTAAACAAGTTTAGCCATTTGAGTAGTTTAATTTTAAATAAAGTAGTAATTTTCAGAGATAAGACGATTTTTTATATTTAATTTTAAGTCTATATTTATATGTAAATTAAATTATTCAGGGGTTAATATTTTTTAATGTATTTTTAAGTTTTGTATTATATTTAGGTATTCAGCTAGATTACTTATCAAAATCTATCTTTATTCGAATTGAATAATTTCGAGAAAAATCTAAAAATTTACTGCTTTGATTTGTCTAGGCATATTAATTTTAGTTTTAAAGTTCTATATAATATTTAAGTATTCAGCTTTACTTATCAAATCTATCTATATTCGATTGAATAATTTCGAAAAATATCTAAAAAATTACTACTTTGATTTTGTCTAGCCATATTAATATTAGTTTAAGTTCTAAAATTCTTTTTTGAAAATTTATTGATATTATTAGTATTATCTTTTCAATGATTGTTCAATCTAAATAATAAATTCTTCATTTCTTAAATCTGGAACTCTTCCTCTATCACGTAATCCTCACATTTAAATTCTTACTAAATAATCTAAGTATTATAAAAATATAAGTCAAAACATTTAAATAATTTATATTTTACTATTTCTAGCTCCTCATCAGACAACTTTATAAGATCTAAATGCATAAACAAATAATGAAAAATTGAGCAATTCCAAAATTAATCCTAAAAGAATCCATATACCAAGAGCAATAGTGACAGTGTTACCAAGAATAAAAAGACAAAATAAGACTGCTATTCAAGCTAAAATAAGAAAAAAGAGAAGATAAGAATAATTATCAATGCACTCTTTATGTAATCTTTTAATATTTACACATATATATCAACTAGGAGAATGTGGGGAAAGAGATCATTTTTATAAGATTGCATTGTTCTATGTTACCGCGACATGAACTATTCAATTATCAGAATGAAAATATCCATACTAACAATTTTAAAAATTTTTCATCAAACTCGACATTCAAATTCAAGACAACTAATTATCTAAGCTAAATTTTAACCAAAAAAGTTGAATCACACGAATTGGTCTTCACAAGCTTAATCTCAGCAGAAGTAAAACTCTTCACTATTTTATTTGCTTTACAAATCAATATCATTTGAGGAATCTCTAAAATAACTCCTGTCAAAATCCAAATTCCAAAAAAAACAGTTAAAAAGTCACTTGAATCGTTCAAAATTATTATTCCAGCAGTTATTCTAGTTAAAATAGCTCCAAAAATCATGAAACTATAAGGAACTATTCTATCAGTATTCAGGTTTCTAATTGCAAAACATCCACAAACATCGAATAGAATTGAAAAAGGACTAAGAATCATTTTGATGAATGTTAAAATCAGTGTAAAATTAATGATTCTGATTGAAGAAACAAGTAATTTTTTATCTTTGATTGGAGAGATTCCTGAATAGTCAAAAGGTTTCTCATCTTTCAAGTCGTTGATACCGTAAAAGTTTGAAATGCTGTGAAATTGACTATAAACTTGTTCAAGAATGTCTAAAGGGTGATTGAGTTCGGAAAACTCTTGAACAGGCATTATGAATAAAGATTCATCGGATAACTGCTTAGAATCTTCCTTTTTTGATGAGGTGCTTAGAATATTTAAATCTTTTTCTTCTTGGTTTTCTGGTAAGTCTTCAGAGAGACTCATCGAAACAATAGGATTCATTATTATAATTTCAAAATTAAGATGAACAGTGCAGGAATTAACCAAGTTTAGCCATTTGAGTAGTTTAATTTCAAAAATAAAGTAGTAATTTTTCAGAGCTAGGACAGGTTTTGATATTTAATTTAAGTCAATATTTATATATAAATAATACTCAGGGGTTTATATTTTAATGTATTTTTAAGTTCTGTATTATATTTAAGTATTCATCTAGATTACTTATCAAAATCTTTCTATATTCAAATTGAATAATATCTTAAAATTTACTGCTTTGATTTGTTTAGCTTTATTAAAATTAGTTTAAGTACTTAAATTTTTTGTTGAAAAACTTGTTGATATTATTATAGTCTTTAAGTTGATCAAAGTAAAAAATCTTCTTTTCAAAATCCGAATCTTGCTCTATCATCTAATCTTCACATTAAAATACTAACTAAATAATTTACCTATCATAAAATTATAAGTCAAAACTCTTAAATGATTCATATTTCACTATTTCAAGCTTCTTATCAGACATCTGGATAAGATCTGAATGCATATAACAACAATGAAAAATTGAACAAATTCCATAATTAATCTTAAAAGAATCCAAATATCAAGAACAATAGTGGCAGTAGTTCCAAGAATAAAAAGACAAAGCACCACTGCTATTCGAGCTAACATGAAAAAAAAGAGAAGATAAGAATACTATCTATGTACTCTTTATGCAATCTTTTAATATTAACACATCCACATATATCACTAGGAAAATTTGAGGAAAGAGAATCATTTTTATAATGGTGAGATAAAATCTCACTTTCACAAGATATATGCTTGAGGCTTTAATAATTAATTCTTTCTGTGAAGCGTCAAGTAATTAAAAGGTGGATCAGAATTAAGATCGTTAATTCCGTAGTACTCTAAAGCACTTGATTGGGAACTGTAGAGATGTTCTATAATATCCAAAGGATCTTTTTAACTTCTGAAATTTTTTCTCAAAGGAATTATAAATACAGGTTGTACAAGATTGGTATTTTGGATACAAGAATTTTCGTTAGAAGGAGAGTTCAATATATTATTTAAGGATTTATATCTTTCAATGTTGTTAGATGACTCGCTTGCAATGATACTACCAGTAATTGTGAGACTCATAATATTTATAGTGAATCTTGAAATCATATTGTGATATCGATAATCACTGAAATCAATAATATTTCCAGCTACCCTAACAAATTTATATAAAATAATCTCCTAATAATAAAAACTTTATGCTCCCAATAATTTCTATTCCTTAGCATATTTCAAATTACAATATTGTATATTACACTAAATTATTAATATTCTGCTTAGAATCATCTGGATTTTGAAACTTGCAATCAATATAAATTTTTCTATATTTTTTGATAAGGATCTCAGTCAGTCCTCAGCATTCATTATTCTTATTTAGACTTCATTCATAATCAGTATTTGTTTTCTATCTTTTGTTATTCAATTAAAATACTAAAAATACCTTTCAGTTATAACTTCCAATTTAAAACTAGGCTTTTTATTTAACACTTGAAAATTTTTCATAGTCTCAGTAGAATCGTAGGTTTCAATCACATTTGAATTATTTAGGTTAATACTTGTGCAACGGAAGCTTGAAAGTTTTTCGAAAATTTTTAAATTGTAGTTTCTTTAGTTTTGGATTAAAATTTTTATAATTTCCACTGGCTTACTCTTTCAAGTTTAATAATCGCGAAAATTATACTCAAGAAAAGTACTAAAATGAAAACAAGTAGTAGGATTTATTATTATTCGATTTTTGAACTTTCTAAAAAATCATCAATTAACTCTGTAAAAACTTATAGATTTTTTTCAATTTCAAGTTTTTTCACCCTATTAACCTTCTATTAAAATAATTGAAGAGTCCAACTTAAAATTGAAAAAAATATGCACTTTCGACTAAAAATAATAAATTTTAGATGCACTGCTTGAAATTATTTAAATCAAACAAAAAATTGAAGCGTACTAGATTATAATTTGTTTTTTTTTTGAAAATTTATTCCCTATGAATATTAATCATCATAAAATATGATTGGGCATCATCTCTATTGTAAATAAATAGTTTTTTCTGGTGGGTTTATATCTGAATTGCCTAAATTTACATTTAACTAATCAAACCATAATTTTTTTACATCAAGTCAATAGAGTAGGATATGATCTCTAAAATTATGTGATATGAATTTTACTTTGCAAGATTTTAACGAAGAATTTCGCTTGATTTGTTATCACACTAAAAATTGAAAATTTAAAAGCATATACCTAATAAAAGAGAATTTTTGGTTTTTTTCTTTAATCTTAGCAATTTTTTTTAGAATTTTACTAATTTTGGATATTTTGTTTCTTATTTATCACCAATATAGTCTTGACTCATTCCAATTCTTGATATTTTATGAGAATTAGGTCGAGTATATATAAAAGATAATTTTTTTTTTGAGGGGCATAATACTTGAATTATTATAAAAATTTTAAAAAATGAATGAGGTTTAGGGTAAATCCAATGATATTTTAAGTCTATTTATCCAAAAATTTATAACTAGAATTAAATCATTTTATATAATATTTTTCAACTATAGTAAATAACTCATCGAAATGAATAGTCAGATAAGATCAGATAAATCCATAACTGCCATAATATCTCTCCAGAAGCCCAATATAAATGTTACCAAAGACAGGGTTACAATGGATCAAGTGCATCCTAGAAATGCTAATTCTTCCGATATTCGGTTTAGTATCGTTTATCCTAAACTCAATTTCAAGTTTCCAAAACATAAACTCATTCAAAGACCGGCCAACATATGTATACAGTACCAAGCCATTCAAGCCAAAAGACGACCACGTCTACGTCTTAAGCGAGTCGAATTGTTCAGCAGAGTTTTCCCAAGACTTAGTAGATTTCGTGAATGACTTAAAAACCGGTTATTACGTTTTCATGTTTGTTTTTTGCTTCATTTTCTGCATTTGCTGTTTCCTAGGCAGTAACTTTGTAAGAGTTTCGAAGTACTTAACAGATAAAACAGAAGGTTTGGCTAAAGTGAATCTGGTATCAACAGTCTTAAGTTATCTTTCTTTTGTTTTTTCAGTTCCTTGTGTTTATGCCACGAAGGTCGATTATGATAAGTGCATTAAATACGAAGGGATTCTTAGTGGGTACATGAATAATTCCATGATGCTTTTTTGTAACTTGGGCATGTGGGCTTTACTTGTTGTTGTTGCTTATTGTTGGGCGAGAAGGAATGAAAAAGTTAGACAATTTGAAAAAAATCCGCTTTTTAAAGTCGTTTTAGTCGTTATGGCTTTGTATATTTTTATGTTCTTGGTCATGGCATTAGTTGTCAAATTTGGGTCTTTATTGGAATTTCAACTTGGGTGGGATATCAGTCTTTGTATTGACTTGACTAGTGGATGTGTTGGTCTTAAATACAATGACTGGAATGTTGGAAAAGTTCAGGCGTTTAGTTAAGTTAGTTATTAGGTGATTTTTTGATGTTTTTTGGGGATTTTGATTTTTGTTGTAGGGTTTTGTTGGATGTTTTAAGAATTTTGATTTTTTTGGAAGTAGGGAATTTTTTGAACTTGGTTTGGAAGGTTTGACTTTTTCAAGATTTTTGAGGAATAAGCAGAAATTTAAGGTTTTTGGATTTATGATAAGAGATATTACTTTTTATTATCATTCATCATAAGGGACTCTTAATTTGTTTGTAATAAGAGTAGGCATTTGTAGTGCAGTGAGATGGGATTTAGTAGTTTTGGAAAAATTGAAGATATGTTGTAAATTTATCTAATGATTAATTTTCATTATCAAAAGTTCTATTAGTTAAGATATTTATAGAGATTAAATATATTCATTAAATCAATTTTTTAATAATGATGAATTAGTAGGAACTATCTTACATATTTTCAAATGACCATTTCTGATTAGTTTTATTACCATGACTAGCGATAATCTTCCATTATTTTTGCTCAGATAATCAATTGAATTTACTTTAAACTATTTTAGTCATTGAGCTAACTATAACATTCATCATCACTAATAGAAATAATCTAAATCTAATTATCTATGATTTCTACTTAAGATAAATCGATATCTCATTCAGATTAATTCTGCAATTAGGGCAAATCTGATTATCCCTTGCACTATTAAACCATTCATTGATACATTCCTGATGAAAAACATGAATACAAGGTAAAGCCACTGCATCTTTCTCACTAATCTCTCCAAGGCAAATAGAGCAGGTAGGTTTTTCACCTTCATCTAAATCATTAACTAAAAGATATTCAGAAGTCGGAAGAAATTGTCTTTTTTCTTTTTTTTCTATTAGAACTCGTTCTTGTTGATTGGGAGGAGCAGGTGAATTATAAGATCTATTCTTTAACCTTGTAAAAATATAATATGAAATAGAAAAAATAAAGGTAAGGCTGAATATTACTTACGAAATAAAACCAAATACTGAAAGTAAGATTATTTGAAGTACTGATAGTTTAGTTTTAGATTTGTTGCTTGAGGAATTGGATTTTGTTTTTTCAGAATCTATGATGCACTGATCGCTCATTATTTCGTATTTTTCAAAACATCCACTTTTGAACCAGTTTTTACATTCTTTAGAGCAATCATGACTGTAATATCCTTGTTGAAAATCGGAGTATTCGCAACCTGGACTGCAATAGGTTGAATTATCGCAGTATTTGAAACAGTCTGATGAGCATGATGATGGGCAATAACCTTGATCCATATGTAAGTAAAGACAACCATCACTACAAAATATTTCATCGCATTTTTCGAGACAAGATTTTGAGCATTTTTTGTCACAATTACCCTGATACCAGTCCAAATAATAGCAGTCATCGCTACATTGTTTATGTACTGATTTGCAAACTTCAGCGCAACTTTCATTAAAAATTATATCAGCATAAGAACATCCAGGGCTACACCAAACACTTAAATCACAAAACTGTTCAAAGCAAGATTCACTGCAAAACTGAGAACAATTCCCATCCTTCATATCCATAAAAGAACACCCAGGACTACACCAAACATCCTTATCACAATACATCGAAAAGCACGATTCATTACATTTTTCATCACATAGACCATTTTTCAAATCCTCAAGAAAGCATCCTTTCGAGCATATAGGACAATCAGTATCATTAAAACAAGAATCATCACAAATTCCATCTCCAATTAAAAACTCAAGACAACCAGAAGTAAAAGCACAGTCAAGATGATCAAGTCCACATTCAGTTGAATTACATTCACTGTCACATTTCTTATTGTTAAGTAGTTTATTAGTGCAATTTTCAGCACAAATTGAATAATCTGGGTAAACTTTAAAACTTTTCAAAAAAATTGCATCACAAAAATCGTCAGTCCAGTAAAATGGGTTTTTGTTTATATCTATGAAGGCATCTCGGACTGAGTTAAATAAAGGCAAGTCTGAGAAGTCTTTGTTTTCTTCTAATTCAATTCCGAGTAAATCTTTGATGCAGGATGAGGAATAGTTGTATTGGCAGATATTGTAAAAATTTTCTATTTTTTCTATGAAGTTATCGTCAAATTGGGAATTTTCGAAATATTTGTAGATTGAAATGGAATTTTTTAACTTTTGTTTACCAGTATTTATGTTGTGGGTCTCTAAACAGAGAATTTTTTTGTTATATTCTAAGCAATCTGTTTCAATTGAATGGATGTATTCATTGTTACTCTCGAAATAAGAAAGACCTAATTTATATATGATGTTTGAGGACTGGATCCGTGATCTACAATTTTTAATTTTTTTGAAAACCAAAAAATCTAAATTATAATCTCCACTCAAAACAAAAGTAACTTTCAAATCCTGCCCATCATCAAAATTTCTAAAATCATTAACATAACTTGCCCAAATCCTTTCATTTTCATACTCATTTAAATCCGAAATTCGATTTTTGTCAATTCCAATCACAGGAATTTTAACTTTAACTGAAAGTTCTCGATCAGCTGGAAGAATAGTATCAAGATCCGAGTTATAAAAAATGACCAACTTTGCACCTTGTTCTTGAGCAACTAAAGAAAGTTCTAAATAATTGCAATTTTCGACAGTTGAAAACAAAGCAAATGAATCTTGAAGGTCATCGTTTATGAAACATTTGTCAGCTTTAGGAAATTTTATTTTTCCGAAAACTTCGAATAGGCCTGGGTCTCCGAAGGTGCTTGGAACGTTGGGAATTGAAATTTCTTTTAAGGAAGACGGGGTGTAAAGTTTCAAGGTTGCTGAGATTTGACTGAAAAAGTTGAATAAATAGAACATTTTTATTAGATGGTACTTTTGTAGGGTTTTTTAGAGAGTTCATTGATTTTAGGAAGGTTGAGATTAGGATTTTGGTTTGGGGTTGGAGTGATTTGGATGAAATTTAAATTGGATGTGATTTGAGATTTGATTATTTTAGTGATAGGATCAAATAATTTATTGAATATTAGAAGAGTTCTCTTTTAAATTATGAGAGTGATGAATGAATTAGGTTTTGATATACTTAGATTTATAATTTCAAGATTTTTATTGAAGAGAGTAAGATCATTAATGTTTAACTATAGAATTTTTTTATTAGGTAGAGATGGATTTATATATGTAAAATAAACTGGGATTGAAATGTGAGGTTTTTCATTTTAACGAGGATTTACAATTATATATATTTTCCAGTCGTAGATCCTACAATAATTATTTGATAATTAACTTGCTAGAGCTAGCCAACATTATAAGCTGATATTCTCAGAACTACTGATCCTATCCCATCAGAGTTTGATTAATTCACTTATCAGATCTTTGCATAAGTATTGAAAATTATTCTCTTGTCTTCATAAAAAGTTTGAGAAATTCTTAGCAATAGAGATCAATATCTAAAAATTTCAGCAAATATGTTTTTAGTTATTTTTTCCGTATTTAAGTACTAATTAATACAAATAAATTATTAAAATATCTCTATAAACATATAATCTAATACTAAAATTCTATTAATTCTAAGCAAAAGCTAAAATCTCTAAATCTTCTCTCAATTTCTTGTGATCCTCATTTAATTTCTGCATATTTTCCCTAATCCTCATAATATCTTCTTGCTCAGCTTCCCTATCCACCAGTCTTGAATTCAAAAACTCAAACTCCCTGATTTTTTGATGAGCATCAACGATTTCCTTTTGCAATCTTTTAATCTCATTCTCATAATTTTTCTCAGTAATGCTATTTTCAATTACTTTTTCCATATTCTTGATTTGAAGCAGGTCTTTTTCCTTATTCCTATCAAATTCACTCTTAAGCCTAGAATATTCAATCTCAGTTTTTTTCAATTTTTCAGAAATTTCATAAATTTTACTTGAAAGTTCTGAATTATTCTTCATTAAAATACTGTTATTTCTCTCTAATCCAGCACCTGAACTTGACTCTTGCTTAGAAATTTTTTCGGAGTCTAAAAGATCTTTCGTTAATTTCAGACTTGTTTGAAGGTTTTGAAGTTTTCTTTGAAAATCTTCAGTTTCAGAGGTCAAGTTTTGATTTTGTGTGATTAATTCTTTGATTTTAATTGAGGTTGATGATTGCAAAGAGAAAATTTCAGTTTTTAGAGACTCGATAACTGATTCGAATGTAGTTAGCGCGTTTTTTAAGTGATGACTGAAGAAGTCTATTTTGATAAATCCTTGAAGTGGTTCAGGGATTTCGAATTTTTTGTATTTTGAGAGTAATTCGAATGAAAATCTTAAAAGCTTGATAAGTTCTGAATTATCTTCTTTACTTAGTCCTGTTGGAGGAGAAGGTGAATGGTGGGGATCGATGCCGGTTTCATTGAGTTTTAGAAATTCCATTTCAAGATTTTGAGTGTAGGTTTTTACTACTTCTAGTTCTGACAGGTATTCTTCACATTCAGCTTTTAGAATAGATATTAAGTTCTCCTTTCTTTTAATATCAGAGTTCAATTTTTCATTCAACAAACTAATTTCTTTTTTTTCATTGTTAAGTGTTTTATAGATTTCATTAAATTGTTTAGTTTGTTTATTTTGTTCATTAATAGCATTCTCTAATTCTTTTTTTATATTTTCTTGAATTTTCATCTCTTCATCGATTTTTATTTTACAAGATGAATGCTCGGTTACCAAAACTTTAAGTTCAAAATTTTTGCTTTTCAAATCATCCCTAATCCTGTTATTTTCTTTGTCTAAATTATAATTTCTTTCATTTATTTCAGTGTTTTTATGTTCAAGTGCTAAAATTTTTGAATTTAAATCCTGTTCAATTTTTAGAAGTGATGTATTTGATGTTTCTAATTCATTTAATTTTCCTTGAAGTTGTGATTTATCTTGATTTAAGATTTTTAAAGAATTCTGAAATTCTTTTTCTTTAATAACCATTTTTTCACTAAAGTCAATTTTTAGTTCAGAGCATGTTTTTTCAATACTTGAAATAGTTTCATTCTTCTTAGCTATTTCTTGTTCATATTTCTCTATGCTTTCTTTTAAATCTTTTTTAGTTTGATTTATCACTGTTTTTAGTTGATTTATATCGTCCAGTTCTTTTAATTTTTCGTCTCTTGTATTTTTCAGGTCATTATTTTCTTTTTCTATCTTTAATCTTATTTGAAGTTGTTCATCAAGTTCTTTTAATTTTTTGTCTATCGTAGCTTTTAAGTCATTATTTTCTATTTCTTTCATTAATTGTATTTGATTTTGATTCTCCAGTTCTTTTAAAATCGCATCTCTAGAATCTTTCAAATCAGAATTTTCTTTTTCTATCTCTGATTTTATTAGAAGTTGTTCATCAAGTTGTTTGAATTGTTTGTCTATCGTAGCCTTCAAGTCATTATTTTCTTTTTCTTTCATCAATTGTAATTGATTTTGATTCTCCAGTTCTTTAAAAATTTCATCTCTAGAATCTTTCAAATCACGATTTTCTTTTTCTATTTCTGATTTTATTTGAAGTAGTTCATCAAGTTCTTTTAATTGTTTGTCTATCGTAGCTTTCAAGTCATTATTTTCTATTTCTTTCATCAATTGTATTTGATTTTGATTCTCCAGTTCTTTAACAATTTCATCTCTAGAATCTTTCAAATCACAATTTTCTTTTTCTATCTCTGATCTTATTTGAAGTTGTTCTTCAAGTTCTTTAAACTGATTGTTTATCTTAGTTTTCAAGTCATTATTTTCTTTTTCTATTATTGATTTTATTCGAAGCTGCTCTTCTAATTCTTTAAACTTTTCATCTATGATATTTTTCAAGTTTTTCTTTTCATTTTCTAATTCTAAATTTATTTGAATTTGTTCGTCAAGTTTTTTTAATATGTCTTCTCTATTTTCACTCAAATCAATTTTTTCTTTTTCCATCTTTGATCTCATTTGATTTTGATGGTCCTGCTCTTTTAATATTTTACCTTTAAGATCATTATTTTCTTTTTCAATACTTGATTTTATTTGATTTAAGTTTTCAAGCTCTTTTAATATTTTATTTTTGTTAGTTTCTAATATATTTGTATTTTCTTGCAAATTATTACATCTTAGGGTTAATATATTTATTTTATCTTCGGAATCTTTTAATTGTTCAGTTAGTCCTTTTAATTGATTTTCCTTTTCTAGTAATTGATTTTCCTTTTCTAATAATTGATTTTCCTTTTCTAGTAATTGATTTTCTTTGTCTTGTAATTGAATTTGGAGATTTTTATTGATTTGAGTTAAATCATGGATTTTTTTATTTTCTTTTTCTAATATCTTAACATGTTTATCCTGCTCATCTAGTTTTTCTTTAATAATTTTTAACTCTAATTGATACTCATCTGCTTTTCTACTTCTACTTTCTAAAATTTGCTTTTCTTTAAGTAAAAAGTCTTTTTCAGAAACTAATGAATTTAGGTAATCCTGAATCAAAGATATACTCGAAGTCAATTCATTAATTACATCATTTTTTGGAGATGAAGCAAGACCTTCTTTTGCATGAGGTAAAAATTTTTCAAGTAAGTCTAGAGTCGTTTTTTTCAATCTTTTCAAATCTTCATTCATAGAAGGATTGAATAAGAAATGACGAGGGTCAGGGTTTTGAGAAGGTTCATAACTTGAACTTAAATAAATGCTATTCCCAGGTTTTGATTTTTCTTCTTCTTTACTTTCTTCTCTTATTTTATTTAAACTAGAAAATTCAGCTTCTAATTCATTATTTTTAAGTAAAATAATTCGGATTTCTTCAGAAAGTTGTTGATTAGTTTTTTCTTTTTCATCATTTTCTGATTTCAGTTCAGATAATTTCTCTACCTGTGAATTTATTAAAATTTCTTGATCTTTGATTTTATTTTTTAGATTATCTGAAATTTCTTCTAAGTTTTTATGTCTTTCTTCTAATTCATCTATTTTTGAATTTAAATTATTGGTAATTATTTCTATTTTCTCAGTTAATTCATAGGCTTTATTTTCAGATTTACTTGCTTCGATCTTAAGCTTTTTGACTTCAACTTCACTGTTTTCGATTTTTTGTTTATAGTCATTTATAAGTATCTTCAGATGATTATTATCAGATTCTTTAGTTTTCAATTCATTTGAGCACATTTTGATTTTTTTATTTAATTCATCAACTTCTGTTATGAGAAGTTTGTTTTGCTTATTCAGATCTGAAATATCAAATTCGTATTTTTGAATAAGTTCTAGTTTTTTATTTAGTACATCTTCATACTTTTGAATTAACATGAATTTTTCATTTTTAAACTCTTCTTCCAAATTTTTTATATTCTCCTTCAATTTTTCGCATTCTTGT
This sequence comes from Stentor roeselii, assembly GCA_006503475.1. Classification (NCBI taxonomy): domain Eukaryota; phylum Ciliophora; class Heterotrichea; order Heterotrichida; family Stentoridae; genus Stentor; species Stentor roeselii. The sequence goes on from RSEH01000265.1 coordinate 60,393, forward strand.
CTAGCATTTTTTTCTTCTTGTTTTAGTAAATTAATCTCATTTTGAAATTCGATTTCAACTTGTTCGATTTCCTCAATTTTTTCATTGTTAAATTTTTTCTGTTGATTAATTAATTCTTGTCTTTGTAAATCTAGTTCTTTTTTCAAATCTTTTATTTTTTTTTCTCTTTCATTGGCTTTTAAGTTGTTAGTCTTTTGCTCTTCAATCAAATCAAAATATTTTTGTTCTATGGTCTTTGATTTATCAAGTAAATTAGACTTTTCACTTTCATGTAATTCAAATTTGTTTTTATATTCTTGTTCTTTGCTCTTCAATCTATCAAGCAGATTTGATTTATCATTTTCAAGTAATTTCAATTTATCTTCATATTTTTGTTCTACTTTATTGAGTTGTTTATTATATTCATCAGATAACATTATTTCTTTCTCTTCAATCTCAATTTCAAGATTAGAATTTTCAATTTTAAGTTTATTTAAATCTGCTAAAAGTTTCTTTCTTTCCTTTTCAAGTTTTTCTATCTCATGTTCCATTATTTTTTGCTTTTGTGCATATTCAGGGTCTTCTCTGCCCTTAACAGAAATTTCTCTGAACTTATCCAAAACTGCTTTTTTAAATATTTCGATATTTTTTATTGAAGAATTTTGGTATTCTTCAATTTCATCTTTAATATTAAGTAACTCATTTTTGAATAGATCAAAAGAATAGTGTTTCATCATCAAAAGCATTTCATTCAAAGTTTGTATTTGATTTTGCAGTTCATTGTTTTCATTTGACAAATTTTCATTTTCTATCAGAATTTCATAGATGTCGACCATCTTCAAATCTGTTTGTGATAGTTTTTCACGGAGGAGTATTTGTTCTGTTTGACTGGAGCTATTATCTTTTGATATGTTTAAATTTTTACGAAAAGGCTTGACTTGAATAGTAAAAACAGATTTGCAAACAATTAATCTAAATTTTTTTGATTTCTTTAAAATAGAATATTTGTTAAATTTTAATGTGATTTCCGCTACTCGAGATTGTAAAACATTTAAGATTTCATTAATCATTTTGCATTTTAAGTCGATGGTATGTTGAAAATCATGACTTTTAAGTTGGATTATTGAATCTCTTGAAGAAAAATTCATTTTTTGGAGTTGTTTGTTTTTGGAAAGGATAAATTCTCTTAAATTTTTATTAAATATTTCAAAGATTGTATTTATTCGAGATTCTGCCTTTATTTCAGAATTTAAAGGAATGTTAAGGTCAGAATTTATTATTTTCAAAGAGTTTTTAACTTCAAATATAACTTGTTTTGTAAAATCAATGAGTATATTTGGCTCTTTTTCAGATCTTTGTTGATTCTTATATCTTTGAGGATTCAGATCCTTTTCAGCTGATTTTGGATAATTATCAGCTAATGAAATATATTCAAAACGGTTATTTACTCCAATATTGGGTTTTGAATCAGGAGTTTTAAATTGATATGCAGTTGAAGTTATCATTTGTTTTTTGTTTTTAATATAATTATTCGCATTATTTGCTTTACCAGGATGCAAAGTATTCATATTTTTTTCAAATTTCGAAATAATATCATTTTTCAAATTTATTTCTTTTTCAAGGCATTGAAGACTTGTAATTAAATTATTTATTTCATTTTTCTGGTCTGCTAAATTCTTTTTATTACTTCTTAATTCATCTTTCATCAATTTATTTGATTTCTCTATCTCAGCAAGTTTCAAAGTTAATCGTTTATTTTCATCTATTAGTGTTTTCTTTATTATTTCATCATACGGATCTCTTCTCTGAATTTCTTGTTTTAAATCAAAATTATTATAATCCAATTTTTCTGTTTCAAAATATCTACTTTGTAGTTGTTGTTTTAGACTATTTTTTTCATATTCTATTTGTTTCAATCTTTTATTTTCATCCTCTAATTTTTTTATTTTTTCATCAAAAACACAAAAATATTTATTTAAATCGTCATATTCAGTTTGATAATCTTTCAACATTTTATTTTCATCGTTCAAGTGTTTCATTTGAGCCTCAAAATTATCTAGTTGTCGTTTTTGTTTTATTGTATTACTTTCAAATGATTTTAATTTATTATTTTCATTTGTTAATCTGATTATTTCATTTTCAGATTCTAGTATCTGCCTTTTAAGATTGATGCAATTCATATGTAAAGATTTGACTGATACAAGTTCAAATTTCAATGAAAGTATTTCAGAATTCTTCTTTTTAAGTTCTTTAGTTAATTCATTAGCTTCATCAGAATAAAATCTTCTTTGAACAAGTTGTTTATTTAAATCTTCAATAATTTCTTTTAACTTCTCATTTTCACCTTTAACAATTTCAAAATTTCTTAAATTTTCATTTGAAGTATTTTCATTTAGTAGTTTATAGTTAATAATTTTTAAATTTTTATCTTTTTCTTTATAGTTCAACTGTAATCTTGTCATTTCTGATTTGAGATCATCATTTTGTTTTGAATAATTACTGCTAGGTATTCTCGAATACCTTCTTAAAACTTCAACTTCAGCTTCATTTGATTTTCGTAGTGGAGAATTAGACCTCAACCTATAAACTTCTTTTTGAAGTTTATCATTTTCTCTTTTTAATGCCTCCTGATCCTTTAGTAATTTGTTTTGTTCTCTTCTACTTAAAATTTTCAATTTTTCATTTTCCGATTTGATTTCAAAGTTATCTTCTGATTTAAGATGAAGTTTAGAGTTGATGACATTCAATTGTTTTTTAGATTCATCGAGTTTAGCTTTTAATAAATCTTTTTCATTTTCAATTCTTTTCATTTTTTCATTTAATTCATCGATTCGATCATCTCTCCTTTTGATTCCTTCTTTAATTTCTGGAGAAAGGTCTCTTAGGTTACTCTTTGATTCAAAAGCAGTGAAGTTGAGAGCTTTTGGAGTGATCTGATAATGGAGTTGATTACTTCTTGAGTGTTGGCCTAGTCCTGATGAGAGAGGATTTAGTGAAATGCTTCTTTTTTTTTGAGCCTGGGCTTTGTCTTTGAATCTTTTTTTTAATCCGATCATGGTCGTCCCCATGATCTTCATTTTCCAGACTTGATTTTTTCTCGTTATCCATTTATAGAACAATCACAAGCTCCCTAAGAGGCAAGTAAAAAAAACATGCTTTAAGCTAAGCAAAATTTGGTCAGAAATCTTTGAGAATTATAAAGATTGAAAAAAAAATTGGTAATAAATCCGTAATCTACCTAATGAAAACAACAGAATAAATTACTTTTAACCTGGAAAATCCTCCAAGATGAAACTTACAACCTAAGGAAAGGTTTCAATATAAGCGATTTAGATTATTATCCTATTATGAGAGTAAGGTCAGTATGATGTGAAGGACTGACTAAATGATTTCATCAACGAAACTGCATTTCTTTATGTTTGATAAATGGAATGAGAGTATTAAACTTTTGAATAAATCAGATACAGAAATAATTGATATAAAAATGAATTTTTGGGCACCGAGGGTAATAATAAATGATGAGGCTAATGGATTTAGGAAATTATTTGTTGTAATTTAGCATAGTTGTGTTAATTGTTTTGATTATGATTTTTAACGTCTCTTCGAATTGTTTGATGCACTTGAGTATATTTCCTTTGATTGGATTGATTAAAGTAAAGAGATTTTTGGTATTAATGAAAATTTATATTAATGATTTTTATAATTTGATTATTACTTAAAACAACCAAGATCTATCATGATTGGCTAAACTTTTATCATAAAAAATCAACAACTTCTACTATATTAAACTTTAAGTTTTATAGAATCACATTTCTTTTAGATCAAAGTTTATTTGAATTGGAAAAGTACTCAAAGAAGTATAAAAAAATAGTCTTTAATATTCAAATTAAAAAATCCTGAAACAAATAAAGTTTAATTATTATTCCTTAATCTCAATAAAAGTTCAGAAAATTCCCTATTTTCTTTTTCCATATG
>RSEH01000266.1:0-64069 GCA_006503475.1 Stentor roeselii
ATATAATAAGAAATGCACTACTATCTAACTATTTATATGAATAGATCCTTTAAACAATACTTAATTAATTCACTTCTGAAACTTCGATTTCAGAAAAAGCTCTTATGGACATCAGATCTTTTCGTTTCAAGATCTCGATTTTAACTCATATTCAGCTGTAATACAAAATACCGTCGTTTGCCTAATTTTTTTTAAAGTACTATTATTTTAGAATTGCATAAACCTTTTTTCTAAAGTCTCAAGCAACTATTTATTTTGTCCTGCCAGCAACAGTAAATACTAGTCATGATTGAACTTAACATAAATAGTTGAATTGATGCTACTTAATATAAATTTTTACATGAAAATCACTGAAATTTAGTGATTGACTATTTTAGGTACTAATATCTCTGTATAATCAAGTACTTCAATTTAAAGTTCAACATTATCTTTAGTATTATATTAAACTATTACTTAGAGCAGATCATTTTTTCTATTGCAGCTTGACCATATCAAGTTCATTTCGTTTATTGCATTCAAGTCATTCTCAGAATGGGCTAATCAAATTTAGGAGATAAATTAATAGGGTCTTTTTCTGTATATAATGAATTTTTCTTCACAAATCCAAATGTTGCATTGAATTCTTGTTGTCCTGTTTTATCTCATTCAGTGTAATAATATCAAGAAATTCAGACCCAAGACTATCAAATGAAATCAAGTTGAATTTTCTAACTCATAACCTTCTTGATTGGGTCAAAGTTAAACAGATTCGAAATAAATAATTACTATAAAATCCCTATATTAAACATTTTAAACAAGAGTTTTTAAAATTTTTAAAGTTTATAATTGATTTTTGTTTATTTTCAAATATATTTGATATGGATATAAGCTTCAATTATTTTATATCTCGAATTCTGTTTATATTATTTTAATGCACATGCTGAATTTTTCAAGTTTATCTGAATATTTTTTAATTGTTTGAATTATCTACTCGTTGAACTCATAATTAACAGACAATTATTTCATAAATCATTTCTCAAAATAAAATATAGTTAAAGAATTATTATTGAACTTATTTATAGTAATTAATGATATCAAGGCTCGTTTCTATTTATAATTCCTGTGCCAAATTCGGTTCCTATCAACAAAAAAATATAAAGTGTATAAAAACAATAGTTTTTATCTAGGTTAGAAGATCAAAAATAATAATGAAGAAAATTTCAGAGGAATTGGTCTTTACAGGATAATATTAGAAGTTTAATTCGAAGATCTTTAAAATTATTATATAAATCGAATACCGATTCTCTCCAAAATCTTATAAATCTTAATCTAAGGCTTAGCCAAATAAGTAAAAACCACTCGATAAATAAAAATAAGAGAAATCAAACCAATTAGTATTTTCGGACCTTCTAAAACAATGAGCTCATTTATATAATCAATTTCACTTGAAATATTTTCGATTTTTCCAATATTAGAATCTTCAATTTCTATAAACTCAAACAGGTTAGCTATATACCAAAAAGCGCCCAAACAAATAACGAAAGGAGTCAAATTCAAGCAAGCCATTTCCTAATTATTTATATTTTCAACATTAGAGATAAATGCAATTATCAGAAATGAAATTCAAATATTACAAATTTTTCATAAAGAATTAAATACAAATATGATAATTAAATTGACAAATGAATTTGAAGCTAATACATCGATATTTAATAACTAAGCAATCAATCTAATTGTAAAATAATGGTTATATAGTTACCTTTTTATGAACTTATCCCTTATCAGTATCAAAACTTTACTTCTCAAAATTTTCCTGAGTATTTGGGTTTATATTAACATTTTTTTAGTAAAAAAGTATCAATCCTATTCATTAGCAGATAAAATTTTCTTCAATATTTTTTCTTGTAATTTCATATTTGAAATACTTCTATGTTTTGATTAGCTCATTTTTATCATTCATAAGTGTGCCCATAAAAAACTTGAATATTTCTAAGCATCCAGATTATTTTCAGTTTACCTTTCAGCAATCTTATAAATCTATATTTTCCTACATTGATAGAGCCCATAAGTTTCAACTTTAGCATCTCATGCTAAATTTTAAAATATGATTAGTTTAGTTATCTCTTTATTCGAACTTAGATATAATTTTGGAAAGAAACATTATGCTTGGGAAAATTTGAAGATAGCTATTTATATATAATAAATCACGAGGAAACATGCAAGTGTGAATATTGAATGTAAACTAAATAAATAGTTCTCTCATTTTTCAACGGATTCATAAAAATTGATAGGAAAATTTTGTCTAATATTTGAGTCTTAATATTTCAGCGGTTGATTTTCTTTTAACAAAACTATTTGAAATTTTATACCTTTATACTCAGTTTATGAATGCTTTTGAAAATTATTAGATTATTGTTCATCTCTTTACCTCAAACCTTTGGAATCTTATAACTAATTATAAATAGTTCATATTATTTTTGGAAATATGCATTTGATTTGGTTTCAAAACAATTCTTATAAACTTATAGCCTCCTAATAGAAACAAATAATTTTTCTGCTTTGCCTTTGAAAGAATTTAATAAAAAACCCATCAAAATAAAAATATAATGCATTAGATCACTTCAAGAAAACACAAATGATTGATGATGATTAAGAATAAACATTGTTCATCATTTATTTCAATGAAAAACTAAATTACATAATTCTTTATACTTGAAAATAATTAATCTATAAGTTGCCTAAACTCTTTCGTGCATCAAATCAAACTTAGTGTGTATAATTATATAGGGATATCAACTGCTAATTATCGTCATTTAGATCCCTTAAGAGTGCCATATATTTAGAATATAAATTTTTCATGTCAAATAATAGAAGGCAAGCATCAAATATAATCTCTAGGTCAAGATTGCTTACGCTATTTAGAAATTATTTAAGTTTCTTGAATTAGTTTAGAGTGAAATTCATTAGAGGTTGAACTGAAATGATTAAGTCACTTTCAGTATATAAATCGATTTAAGTTTAGTCTTATTAAATATTTCATAATCAAATTTGAAAGTAAACCGGCCAAAAAAATTTCGATTGAAAATCAAATTATAGTAGTTTTAAGAGATATTAGTTTATAAAGATAAAACTTTGGATAAAATACCATCTAATGATTATTGTTTCATTTAGAAATTTTATAAAGTTTATCTTAGAGATTTTGTCTTCAGGGTATAGAATCGCTTAATAATAAATGGCTTTCATCTTCTTGATCATTTGGGTAAAGTCTTATTTTATCCAAGCTTCTCAGCTTATTCACTACAAATTCGGATCAAACTTTGGTCAAATCTTCTTTGATTACTCCGGGTCTGGAAATCATGGACAGAATGGAAATAGCATCAATTCATATAGTTATGATACAATCCCTTTCGATAGAGGAGCTTATTTTTACGGTGCAAATACATATATTATGCTTCCTCCCAATGATATACAATCTACTCCTCTTTATTTGATGAATTCGTTCTCAATCATCATATGGACTTACTTTATCGAAGTTGGTTATAATTATTACTTAACTTTTCGTGTCGGAGCAAATAGCGAATACCTATATATTATTAGGATGACTTATTACGATAACTTTCAAACACTCATTTATAATAGAGGGTATGCACCTTATGAATTTAGTTTAGTTTACAATACAGCTTCTTCGGGTATTAAATATATAGGAAAATGGATTTGCATTTCAATGATTGTAGATGGTTTGACAGCAAAGTACTATTCAAATGATATTCTCTTCACTACAATTAATTTATCAATAAATTATTATGAGACAAGTACTTATACACATTATATTGGATGCTATGTCTCTTCATTAATTGGGTTTGTTTGGAGTTTCTACCTATTCGATGAAGTAGTACTACCTACAGGCTATTATTCAAGTACTTACACAGGAACTAATTGCCTTGCAGGTGAATGCCCTTTATCTTGCAGCCCCGCTATAAAAGAAAACGGACAAGACTATTGCATATCGAATTCTGTGTATAGTTCATGCCTTGGCTGCAGCTACGGATGCAAAGATGGAATTTGTCTAAATTGTAACGATTTTTATACAAAAAGCTGCATTGTAGAGTCGAATGAAATTCTTTATATTTGTCCTCAAGCAACATCTTCCACTCCTTGTAGCTGTGTCGACGGGTATTTCTTATACAATAACTATTATACATGTAAACGCTGTTATGGAGAATGTTCAACTTGCAATTCTGGTTTAAAATGCTCTACTTGTAAAGATATTAATTCAGAAGTGCATATTGAAGTAGGATGCTATTGTAAAAATGGCTTTTATAATATATCAGCCTTGATAAATTCAGGATCCTGTAGAGAATGTCAACATGATTGTGCTGAGTGCACAAGTGAAAACATCTGCATTTCATGCAAATCTCTAAATTCAATTCCACATGCTACCAATGGATGTATATGCAATGAAGGTTACTACAACTCAACAACTTTGTCTCTCAGTAGCTCATGTATAAAATGTTACCCAGCCTGTAAATCTTGTGACTCTTCAGAAAAGTGTCTCACATGTAAAGCCTTGAATTCAACTCCAAGAAGCGATTTTGGTTGTGAGTGCATCAAAGGTTATTACAACTTATCATCTTTAGAGGACCAAGGAATCTGTTTAGAGTGCCATTCGAACTGTGAAATCTGTACAGAAGAGCTGCTGTGTGTCAAATGCAAAGACCTAAATTCAAAAAGTCACAGTACTGTGGGATGTGTGTGCAAAGAAGGCTTTTACAACACTACTGAGCTAACTTCAACTGATTCTTGCAAGCCTTGCTTTTCTGAGTGCAAAAGTTGTTCAAGTGAGTTTATTTGTGATGAATGCATTGACTCAAACTCAACAAAAATGATTACAGGCGGCTGTTTGTGCAACGAAAGATTTTACAACACGACTCAAGTCACTTCTCAAGGACTTTGCCTTGAGTGTCATCATGAATGCAAAACTTGCAACGATTCTTCTAAATGTTTAACTTGTTCAGACATGAATGCTTTTGCTTCTTTTCAGTCAGGCTGCACTTGCATAGAAAAATTCTATAAAGAATCAAACAGCTCCTGCCAAAAATGTCAATTGGACTGCCAAGTCTGCAGCAATTCAAGTTATTGTGACCAATGCGTAGATGATTATGCAAATTTCAATGGTTCTCAATGTTTCTGCAATTTAGGGTATTATAACTCTTCTATCGATTCTAAATTGGTCTGTAAACCCTGCCCAGTTAATTGCACTGCATGTTTAAGTGCTACTCAATGCATCAAATGCTCATTCAACCAAATGAGTCGATTAAATGGTGTCTGTAAATGTCCTCCTGATTCAACTCTTAGGGAAGATAGCTGCTTTGCTAATCCTGGTTATTTCATTTCAAATGATTCAGTTTCTGACTTTGTTACTTTACCTTGCGATAAAACATGTGAAACCTGCTTTGATTTTGGAAGCAATAAATGTTATAAATGCGCTAATAACATTCAGTTGAAAGATGATAAATGTGAAGGATGTCCGGAAAAAAAGTACTTGGACAGAACCTTATCCAAGTGCATAAACTGTTCAGAAGATTGCGCCACATGTTTGAACTCCTCTCACTGTCTAACTTGCGCCAACCCGTCATTCATCCTTAAAGATGGTAAATGTCTTTATCCTTGCACAGTTTTTGAGTACTTAAATGATAGCGAATGCAAAGATTGTCCTGCCTTATGTGAAAAATGTGACCCTATTTGCAAGATTTGTGTAGAAAACTCAAATCTAGTCAATGATTCAATTTGTGAGTGCTCCAAAGGATTCAAGGCTTCCGGCCATTCATGTGTAGAGCAATACTTTTCAGCTTCACTAATAATAAAAAGCATTAATCTAGCCGAGGTATATTTCACTGAACCTCTTGAAAAACTGATAAAAGAAGCTGATTACGAGTTTATGATAGTGAATCGTTCAGATTTCAAGGTGACTTTGATGAAAAACGATACTCAAAATTATACTTTTTCTATGATTTTCGAAAAAGAAGTCCAGAAAGGGACTGAAATCCAAGTTAAAATACTGCAAGAAAAAGTTTATAGTGTAAAAAACTCGTTACTAGCTGATCATCTGCTCACCTCAAACCTCCCTTCATATGTCCCAGTGTACGTGAGTCCTTCAGTCCAGGTAATACTTGGGTCAACCAAGGCAGCAGCTCAAACTGTTGTGTCCTCTTCAATCGGCGCATCATTAGTAAGCAACCCAGCAGCAGCCTGGGCCCTGCTAAATTCAATCCAGATTCTTGTTTTCCTCCCTTTGAGCAGTAACCAAATGACTCCTAATGTGAGAATCTTTTTATCTGGCTTTTCGGGGTACAACCTTCTCCCCAATATTCTAGGATCATGGTTCAGCGAAAATGCTTCATCAGACCCTTACTTCGAAGCCAAAAAATATGGAATCAAATCTTCAGTTTTCTTATTAAACACTGGAAAAACATTCATGATTCTTGTCTCTGCATTTATCCTGTGGCCGCTTGTTTTCGCCATTTCTAAGTGTAAAAAAGGGAAAATCACTGTAAAAGCTCTGAAAATTCTAGGAAATTTCAGGTATAGCTTCTTTTTAAGGTTCTGGATTCAGGCGTATTTGGAGATTCTTATCTTTGGCATCGTTCAGCTGAGGTCTGTAATTCAAATTTAGAGAGTTTTAATACCAGCTGAGGGGCATTTCAATCAGTTACTAGCTGCTCTTGCTTGTGTATGAAATAAATAGTTGGCTGGGGTTCTCACCCTTCCTTTTATATTCATATCCTTTTATGTTTCTGCTGAAAAAATCAAGAATGGCTCAGAAAACTTTAACAAAAAATGGGGAAGTCTCTTCGTAGAGTTCAAAAACAATAAAGGCTTTTGGAGTTCACAGTATTACTTCTTGTACTTCTCGAGACGATTGGCTTTCGCTTTTAGTCAAATTTATTTGAACTCTTTGCTTTTTGTTCAAGGGGGAGTAAACCTGGCGTTTTCCTTAATGACTTTAGTATTTATTTTCTATTACAAACCTTTCAAGGACACAACCATCTTGATATCAACTCTTGTTGGAGAAATTTCAATCACTTTGGTTATGATTTTTACTTTTATGTTTTTGTGGGACCTAAGCATGTTTGTGAAGGAGTTGTTAGAGATGATGATCATTTTCACTGTACTTTCGGGAATGTTGATTCAAATTTTGATTTCAATGTATTCTTTTTACAAGTCAATTCAACTGTTGTGGAAGAAAATTGAAAAGGTTAGAGGGCTAGAGTTCGCTCATCGGTTTGAATCAGCTGTGCAGATTGGCGTGAGAACATGTGAAAAGAACTCGATTTACTAATTAGATAAACTTACTGATATTAAAATATATTCGGTTGAAATTTTTTATGATGATTAACTTGAACTTCTCTCTTTTAAATAATACAATTAGCTAATATGTACTAGAATTTTTTAATCCATCTTATTTTTTGAAGTTTTATAGAAATTTATTGAAGATATTAGCAAAATTCAATATTGATAAGATATTGACATTAAGTTTTCATCTCAGTTTTACTGATACAGCATGCTATTCAATATATCTAATATCTAAGATTATATTTAATTCAGAAAACCCGCAAGAGGATATTTCTTTAAATGTTGCCTGAATCACATACCTCATGGTACTAGAAGTATGAGAAAATAGTTTTATTCTAAAGTAAATCATTCTGATAAAAAAAACTATCGTTAAATTTCCTACAGATTTATCTTTAGGCTTATTCATATCATTAGTATCAAAATTCATAGTAGTCAGACTCTAAATATAATCAGTTGAATCTTATTTAAACGCAAACTGACTGAATTGCCTATTCTTAATCCTATTCAATCACCTATAATTTAAATTTAATAATATTCGCAAGCATACCAATAATTACATTTATAGATAATTTATTTTTTTGCAAGAAACCTTTCTGGATTTGGAATCAAACCAACTAACAGCCGAACATTAAACTGAATGATTTTGTGTTAAATAGGTGCGTATCAACATTAAAATGATAAACTTGAGATTAGAGAATTACTTTAAAAATTCTAGAGATGAAGAAAGCTGTTAAGTAGTCATATAAGATGATTCTTTGATGAACTATTGATATATGAATATGTCATAAACACATTTATATGTGAGAGATTTTAAACATAGTTCAATTTATAATTAATACATTACACTATTTAATTTAACTTGATTTTAAGAGAATCGACTAGTCTTGAGACGATTCGGAATTAGTTCTAAAAGAAGAAGATTATATCAGTAGTATGATTTTTAATCAGCCTAAATCAACCAAACTATTTTTTTATAGAGTAATACTTAAATTTTAAAGATTCGAACCACAATTCTTGTCTTGAAAATCATAAGCGTTCAACTAAAAATCGTTGAATGGATTTATTGAATAGCTATTTTTTAATTTGAAATTCAAGGCATTACAGAGAGTTAGTTTTTAAGAATGGCAAATTTTTTGTTTGATATTTCTTACAAATCATGTAATATCTAATAAGCTTTGATATTTGAAGAAATTAAGTAATTTTATTCTATATTTCCGGTAAATATCTCAATAGACTCTATCAAACAAGATATAACATCTAGTATTATTCAATAATAATTATAACATACTATTAGAAGTTGGATCGAGACTGTATTGTGATGATTTTAAGCATCAAAGCAGGGACTTGCTGAATTGTAAGCTAAAAATTGATTTTTAGTCCATCTTAAATATTCATCTAGTTCATATCTCAAGCTTTTCACCTGAAAATCAAAGAGCAAGTAGATTTAATCATTGAATAATTAGTCATTTACAAAATTACTAAAAATTTAGATAATAATAATTTAAATTGAGTTAGAAGTACTAAGCTTATGAAAAAGTATTCCTGAAACTTAATAATTATCATCTGAGTATTTGAGGCTGAAAGCGATGCAAATATAATATTCTATAGTTAAAATAATTTACATAAATTTGATATATATTCAAATTTATATAAAATAATAAGATTTAAGGCCAGGCAGGATTAGCAAAGAAGATAAATCCTAAGTAAAAATTTTCTTAGAATAAACAAATCAATAATTTTATGATCACTTTGGAATTATAAATTACACTGAAATTATAGTTTATCTGTTCTTGAAAGTTATTATTGAAATATTCAATTTTCTATCAAATTTATTAATTTCTCTTACTATTGTGAGATAATCTATTTATTAGGTATATATATAGTATTTAAGTGGTTTATTGTGTTTGAAACGTTATTTTAAAACATTTAGCTCATGTTCTGAATTATTATATTGTAAATTTGATTAGTCATCTGGATACTTCAAACCTTTTGAATTTAAATACTTTATACAAAACTTGATATTCATTTTTCTAAGCACATATTTTGATTAAATTTTCAAAGTAATCATAAACTCTCTCAAATCAGCTATTGGTTTACCTCTAATAAGAACATATGAAATTATTCGCTCTAAAATCTAAAAGAAACAATAGTAAAAAACAGTTGAAATAAATATACTATATTAGATTAACCTTCTCTGAGCCAAATTAGATTATTGATGATGATTAAGGATAAACTTAGTTATTATAATCATCAGTATATAAAATCAATCAAATCCAAACTAAATAATGTTTAATACTATTAAATAATTAATTCAACAGGTATGCTAAATATATTTGCATATAAAATAATGCCTTCGATCTTTAAGATATATAAAAGAATTCACTTTGCGACCTATCTTTAATTAAATCACCCAGGATCCCTTATATTCAGAATAATAAGCACAATGATCACTACTTATAATTATGAATATAAAAATAATTACTTAACTCATCAAATAGGGGAAAAATATAATGCCTTAGGTGAAGATTTGCTATTCGTTTAGAAATGATCGAGATTATTCAATTATTCAAGAGTTTAATCCCATAAAAGGCAATGAAATGCCTTAAATACTTTCAGTATTAAAAATCGTTTGAAGTTTTATCTTACTTAGTTTTCCGAGACAGAAGGTATGTCAAGATGTATAAAAACTTTATATAATACAATCAAGTTCAATGTTCTGTTGGGAATAATATATAAAAATTAGATTTGATCTTGGCTTCAGGATTTTTTATGGCTTGATAATAAATGGCTTCGATAATCTTGTTTTTTTTGGTAAAGTGCTACTTTATCCAAGCTTCTCAGCTTGTCCACTACAAATTCGGATCAAACTTTGGTCAAATCTTCTTTGATTACTCCGGGTCTGGAAATCATGGACAGAATGGACAGAGTATCAATTCAGATAGCTATGATACGATTCCTTTCGATAGAGGAGCTTATTTTTCAGTTGAAAATAAATATATTCTGCTTCCTCCCAATGATATAAAATCTACTCCTCTTTATTTGATGAATTCTCTCTCAATCATCATATGGGCTTACTTTACCAAAGATAGTTATAGTTGTTACTTAACTTATCGTATTGCGGCAAACGGCGAATACTTATACATTTATAGAATGAGTGATTTTTATAGATTTCTAATAGATATTCGTAACAGCGGAACTCAGAAATTTGATTATAGCTCTGTTTACGATACATCTTCTTCAGGTATAAGATAAATAGGAAAATGGCTATGCGTTTCGATGATATTTAATGGATTAACAGTCAAGCACTATTCAAACGATATACTTTCCAGTACTATCATTTTATCAACAAATTATTCTGAGACAGTGACTTATACTCATTATATTGGATACCATGGGGCTTCATTTATTGGATTTGTTTGGAGTTTCTACCTATTCAATGAAGTGGTACTACCCACAGACTTTTATTCAAGTTCTTACACAGGAACCAATTGCCCTTCAAGTGGATGCCCTTCAACTTGCAGTCCCGCTATAAAAGAAAGCGGACAAAACTATTGCTTATCGATTTCGGGGTATAGTTCATGCACTGGCTGCAGCTACGGATGCACAAATGGAATTTGTCTAAATTGTGATGATTTCAATACAAAAAGTTGCACTTCAGAGTCAAATGAAATTCTTTACATTTGCCCTCAAGCAACATCCTCCTCTTCTTGTAGCTGTGTCGACGGGTATTTCTTATACACTAACTATTATACATGCAAGCGCTGTTATGGAGAATGCTCAATTTGCAATTCAGGTTTAAAATGTTCTACGTGCAGAGATATAAACTCAGATAAACATATTGATATAGGATGTTATTGTAAACAAGGCTTTTATAATACATCAGCTTTGATAAATTCAGGGAAATGCATAGAATGCCAACATAATTGTGCCGAGTGTTCAAAGGAAAATATCTGCATTTCATGTAAATCTTCAAATTCACTTCCACATATCACTATCGGATGTGTATGCGATGAAGGTTACTACAACACCACAGCTTTGACTCTAATTGATTCATGCTTAAAATGTTACAAAGCCTGTGTATCATGCAACTCTTCCGAAAAGTGTCTAAAATGCAAGACGTTGAATGCTGATCCAAGAAGTGATTTCGGCTGTGCATGCAAACAAGGTTTTTATAATACTTCTGAGCTAATATTACCAGATTCTTGCAAGCCTTGCTTTTCTGAGTGCAAAAGTTGTTCAATTGAGTTTATTTGTGATGAATGCATCGACTCAAACTCAGATAAAATAATTCCAGGTGGATGTTTATGCAAAGAAGGATTTTTCAACACTACTCAAGTCACTTCTCAAGGACTTTGCCTTAAATGTCACCAGGAATGCAAGACCTGCAACGATTCTTCTAAATGTTTAACATGTTTAGACGTAAATTCTTTTGCTTCACTTCAGTCAGGCTGTACTTGCATAGAAAAATATTATAAAGAATCAAACAGCTCCTGCCAAAAATGTCAATTGGACTGCCAAGTCTGCAGTAATTCTATTTCTTGTGATCGGTGCGTAGACAGTAATGCAAATTTCAATGGTTCTCAATGTTTCTGCAGTTTAGGGTATTACAACTCTTCTATCAATTCTAGCCTAGACTGTAAACTCTGTCCAGTTAATTGCAGTGAATGTTTAAGTGATACGGAATGCGTCAAATGCTCGTTCAACCAAATGAGTCGAATCAATGGGGTTTGTAAATGTCCTTCTCATTCAACTTTGCTAAATGATAGTTGTTCCGCTAATCCTGGTTTTTTCATTTCAAATGATTCAGTTTTAGATTTTGCTACTTTTCGATGCAACAAAACTTGTGAAACTTGCGTTGATTTCGGAAGCAATAAATGTTTAAAATGCGCTAATAACATTAAGTTGAAAGAAGGTAAATGCGAAGGCTGCGAGGAAAATCAGTACTTGAGCATATTATTATCTTCGTGCTTAAACTGTTCTCAAGATTGCGCCACATGTTTGAACTCCTCTCATTGTCTAACTTGCGCCATTCCGGCATTCATCCTTAAAGATGGTAAATGTCTTAATCCTTGCACAGTTTTTAAGTACTTTAATAAGGACAAGTGCTACGACTGCCCTCCTCTATGTGAAAAATGTGACCCTATATGCAAGGTTTGTGTAGAAAACTCAACACTAATCAACAATTCAATATGCGAATGTTCCAAAGGATTCAAAGCTTTAGGGCATTCATGTATTAAGAAAAACTTTTCAGCTTCACTATCAATAAAAAGCATTAATCTTGCTGAGATATTTTTTACTGAGCATCTTGAAAAACTGATAAAAGAAGCAGACTACGAGTTCATATTACCGAATCGTTCAGATTTCAAAGTGACTTTAGTGAAAAATGATACCCAGAGGTCTACTTTTTCAATGATTTTTGAAAAAGAAGTGAAGGAAGGGACTGAAATCCAAGTCAAAATACTTCAAAAAGAAGTTTATAGTGTAAAAAATTCTCTACTAGCCGATCATCTGTTAACCTCAAGCCTGCCTTCATATACTCCAGAGTACATCAACCCTTTACTCCAAGGAATCCTAAAGTCAACCAAGGCAGCATCTCAAGCAGTAGTGTCCTCTTCAATCGGCGCATCATTAGTAAGCAACCCAGCAGCAGCCTGGGCCCTGCTAAATTCAATCCAGATTCTTGTTTTCCTCCCTTTGAGCAGCAATCAAATGACTCCTAATGTGAGAATCTTTTTATCTGGCTTTTCAGGCTACAACCTTCTCCCCAATATTCTAGGATCATGGTTCAGCGAAAATGCTTCATCTGACCCTTACTTCGAAGCCAAAAAATATGGAATTGATTCTTCAGTCTTCTTAGTCAATACTGGAAAGATTTTTTTGATTGTTGTCGTTGCGTTAATCTTGTGGCCGTTTGTTTTTGCTATTTCTAAGTGTCAAAAAGGGAAAATCGCTGCAAAAGCTCTGAAAATTTTAGGAAATTTCAGGTATAGCTTTTTTTTAAGGTTCTGGATTCAGGCGTATTTGGAGATTCTTATCTTTGGCATCGTTCAGCTGAGGTCTGTAATTCAAATTTAGAGAGTTTTAATGCCAGTTGAAGGGCATTTCAATCAGTTTCTAGCTGCTCTTGCTTGTGTATGACATAAATAGTTGGCTGGGGTTCTTACCCTTCCTTTTATATTCTTTTCCTTTTATGTTTCTGCTGAAAAAATCAAGAACGGCTCAGAAAACTTTAACAAAAAATGGGGAAGTCTTTTTCTGGAGTTCAAAAACAATAAAGGCTTTTGGAGTTCACAGTATTACTTCTTGTACTTCTCGAGACGATTGGCTTTCGCTTTTAGTCAAGTTTACATGAACTCTTTGCTATTTATTCAAGGAGTAATAAATCTGGCATTTTCCTTCATTACTTTAGTATTTATTTGCTATTACAAACCTTTTAAGGACACGAGTGTCTTTATATCGAACCTTGCTGGTGAAATTTCAATCACTTTGGTTATGATTTTTACCCTTATCTTTTTGTGGGACTTAAGCATATCTGTGAAGGAATTGTTGGAGATGATGATCATTTTAACTGTACTTTCGGGAATGGTGATTCAAATTTTGATTTCCATGTATTCTTTTTATAAGTCAGTTCAACTGTTGTGGCAGAAAATTGAAAAGATTAGAGGGGTAGAGTTCGCTCGTCGGTTTGAAACAACTGTACAGATTAGTGTGAAAGCATCTGAAATGTCTCGATCCGGTAATTAGATAAGCTTAGTGATATTTGAATTAGTAGGTATTTTATGATGAATTAAAAAAAAACTTGCACTTTTCTCTTTTAATTGAATAATTTCTAATCTACAAAATCTATCACATTTGTTCCAGTTTAATATGTTTTAAATGAAGATAATCACCAAACCTAATATATCATTATATTGACCTATAGTTTTCGTCACAGTGATGCAGCATCATGTTTTAGATATCTAAATATTGAAGATTTATAATTATTTCATAAATTGCGAGTCTAAAAATTGTTTCTGCCATCCTTCATTATATTAAGCTAGTTTTAAAAGATTAATAATAAGATGAAAACTTTAATTTAAATATTTTGCAAGTTTTAACAAAATTAATAACAGGAATATAATTTACACTTACAATTTAATAAATATATAATGAGCTCAAACAATCAAAAAGTTTCTCAAGAATATAAACACAATTCAAATTCTTCATCCGAAGAACTCTTAATAGATCCGCACTCACTTCTCTCAAAAGACAAGGTGCATAGCATCAATAAATTAAAGTTCTTCATAAAAAGCTTGAAATACCAAAAGCAAAAACTCAGAATTCTAATGAAAGAGCTGAACTCAGAATATAAAAAAATTGTAGAGCATTTAAACAATTATATCAAAATTTTAAAAACAGAAATCGAGAAAACAACCAAAGAAACTCCAGTCTTAATTCCACATTCAATCGCAACTCAATCAAGCAGGCCAATATTTAACCTCAAAGATTTCAACTTGTTTCTGAAACAAATTGAAATTTATTCAAAATTCAATTCAAAGTTTTTCATATTCGAAAATTGCAAAATTATTCTAAAAGAAAGCGAAACTGAGAAAAGTTCCTATGAGGACTTTTTGTATTTCTTTCATGAAAAGTCAACTATTCTCAAAAAGTTCAATCTTGCTAAAAAGAAATTCGAAAATGACTCAGTCATCAAAATGAAAACTAAAACTCTGATATTTCCTTGCATTCAGCAGATTAGTCCAAAAGAAATTTTTATTCATGGAGGAAGGACTATTGAAAATGACTATTTACTTGAGACGATTATTCTTGATGTAGAAACTTCTGACCTGGAAGTAATTTCCAAGGGTATTCCAGTTTCGAACTCAAAACCCTGTTTGTTCGGGAAAAGTGTTTATATTTTTGGAGGACTTAAGTTTTCAGCTATTTCTAATAGCCAAAAGTATGACTTGGTAAAAAATTCATGGGAAATTATTTGTGAACTGCCTATGGTTATGTTTGAATCTACTTCAATAGCTGTGAGTGGCCATTTGTTGATCTCAGGCGCTTCAAGCTCTAAACTTTTTATTTATAATCCTAGTGATAATGCCTATGATGCAATCAATCTGTACTTTACCACTGGCATAAGAGTTGTTCTTTTCACGTATAAAAACTCGATTTACTTGATTGCTGATGAAGTTTTTAGATGCTCAAGACTATTTTTAGGACCTTGGGAAAAAGTGGGAATCAGTAAAGATACTAGTAAAAGAAATCTGATCACATCAGCAGTTGTTAGGGATAATTTAGTTTATTTCGCGGATTGGAAAGGAATCGTATATGAATTCAATTGCCTTGATGCAACTTTTAAACAATTTAGATAAATTAAAGTTTTTAGAGATAATTTATATTTGAAGAAACACGAATAAATTTTACAGAGATTAGAGATTTATTCCATTAAAAGAAATAAGAATAATAGTGAAAGTTTAAATATTAAGATAGATGACTATTGAAGTTCACTATAGTAAAAAAAACTATTTTTTATATAAATTTGAATCAACCTAATTATAAAATCATAATTTCCCAACCATTAACTATAAATTTTCATTAAATCATTCATCAACACCATTTACTAAACCTAACTATTAATTCGACTATCCAGACTTGGACCTCGCAATCAAAGAGCAAATGATTTTTTCCAGATTGGCAAAAGGTGCTTCAATCAACATATAAACAGGAAAGGAAGCAGCAAAAGACAGGACAACTCCCAAGACTGAATCTTTAAACAAGTTAACCCCATTAATAACCGCTGCATTTGTATCACTTCCAAACACAAAAAACAACATTCCGAACTGTACCAAAAAGCAAGTAAAGGAAAGTTTTCCAAGTGGACCAAAAGCCTTCGCCGTTAAAAACTTCTGAAAAACAAAGAACCTTCCCATCATAATCGGAAGCAAGACAAAAGAGAGTCCATAAGAAAAAAGAATATGTCTCAAAGGAAGCCAAATAGCGTTTTTAGTATCACTCCAGTAGTCGTCATCCATTGCGTGATCATAGAGTTCATTGACCATGGTGACAGTATAAATCGTTAACACCCAGGCAGCGATAAACAAAACAGCGCCGTAAGTCTTATGTTGAATGACGCTTATGACCTTCTCAGCAATTCTGTCCTTGTGCGTGTCTTCTTGTTTCAAGACATAACTTTTATAGTACCTCAAATAGATGTACCCGCAGTAGAGCCCGATCAAGTAAGGGAAAAAGCGGGTGTAAGGTTTAGTATAATAGACATGGTAATAGTCCTCATCCCCTCCTACATAGTTTTTCCTGGAAGGTCGAAAGACTCGATATTCGTTGTCATAAGCAATGACAAAGCTGACAATAAATCCAACTAAAATCAGCAGAAATTTAAAGACCCAGGAGACCCACCGTGCCAAGAAGTAATACATCAAAATAAGAGCAGGGCCAAATACAAAGAACTGCATGTCGTTCGCCAAGTACCACCCGACACCAAGACACTGATTCCCGCTACCTCCAGGTATGAAGTTATTCAAAAAAAGGACCACAGACCACCAGTACTCAGAGCAATCAAGAGTGACAATCTTCGTCGTGTACCACACAGGTCCTTCCCCAAGTGCAGGGAAAATATTCATGTAAAAGGCGAGCATAAAAGCGTAAACCGGTAACACCCTGGCGATTCGATGCACATAAACAAGAGACCATCCTAAAACTCCGAACTTTCCTCTTTTCTTCTCAACTTCTTGTAACAACAGGTACCCCAGCAAAAACCCTCCAATCCAGAAAAAAGCGTCAACAGCCATTTCGCCGATGTAAGGAAAGACTCTCCAGCCCCTTGTAAAGAAATTTTCGTATTCTTCGAAGTTGTAGATAGGGTTCTGAGTCTTGAATGAAAAACTGTGAGTGAAAATCACGAAAATAATAGAGAAGACTCGGATGCTATCTAAAATACTTGAATAGTCACCTGGCTTGTTCTCTCGGACTAACATTAGACTTGAATAGTTGCTTTTGAATGAAAATGCGTGGATTGCTTGGAGAGGCAGAGACTTTCGTTTGCTGAAGTCTTGAAAAGAGCCCCAGATTCCGAGCAAGGTGAAGAAAATCAGGCAGGTGATGATGAACCACCCGAAGCCTGTCACAGACTTAGAGTAAACTGCTGAGGCTGTCACCTTTCCAGAAGACTTCTCCGAAACTAATAAACTCACCTCATCAGCAGAGCAGGCTTTCGGAAGACACACGCCAGTCACCAGCTTCAACCCAGCCTGAGCTTTCAACAAAAAGTATTTCGCATCATGTCTTCTAACACAAGCTTCATAGTGTCCTAGTTCGTTGACGAACCTTCCTGAATTCCTTATAAGACTCAAGTCCGAAGGATAGCTCGTATTGGAAAATAAAGAAGAGGCCACATGGCTAAGGACTTTCGAAAGCGATTCAGAACATTCAGAGCTACGAACTTCTGATAGGCACAGACTGAGAAAAAGAAAGACTAACATATTACATTGGAGAACAAATGGAAAATCGAGGCTTAGAATTATTTTTACGGCTTTTTATTAACTAGGGTTAGGCCTTCTTGGCTTGACTAGCAAGGAACACACGATTTTCTCTAGGTTCGCGAAAGGAACTTCGACCAGAAGATGAACCGGCAGAGAAAACAAGAGAGTCAGAAGAATGCCGACGGTGATGTCCTTGAAAACAGTTTTTCCATTCAGAAAATCAGGTCCCCGCTCCTGCCCGAACACCCAGAAAAGAGTCCCAAACTGAACTAAAAAGCAAGTAAACGAAATTTTTCCTAAAGGTGTAAAAACCTTCGCAGCCATTACCTTATATATCCAAGAAAACCTTCCAATCATGATGGGCAGCAAGGCAAAAGTCAGTCCATAAGAATAAAGAATATGTCTCAAAGGAAGCCAAATCGCATTTGCAGTCCTACTCCAGTAGTCATCATCCAAAACATGTTCACAAAGAATGCCGCTCATGGTGAACATGTACCAAGTAAGCAAAGACCCTGCCACAAATGACACACTTCCGAAAGTTTTATGTTTCATGAGCCAAAGGAGATGATCAACGACTTTATCCTTCTGAGAGTCCTCTACTTTCAAGACATTCCTATTGTAGTACCTTAAAAAGACATACCCTGAGTACAGTCCGATCAAATAAGGGAAGAACCTGGTGTAAGGTTTCGTATAATAAAGATGATAATAATCTTCTTTACCTCCCACTCGGTTCTTTCCAGCAGGTAAAAGTATCCTAAAGTCATGATCATATGCAATCCAGCAAGAAACCGCGAAGCCAACAGCAATCAGCACAAAATGAAGACCCCAGCTGTAAAGTCTCCGTGCTTTGTAGTAAATCACGATCAGAACTGGCCCAAGTGCAAAGAACTGCATGTCATTTGCCAGGTACCATCCTACTCCAAGACATTGATTTCCTAGACCGTCAGGTACGAAGTTGTTGGTGAAGGTCAAGACACTCCACCAGTACTCGGAACACTCTTGCGTCACTACTTTTATTGACTTCCAGTTAGGACCCTCTCCGAGTGCTGGGAAGATATTCATGTAAAATGCTAAGATGAAAGCGTAGACTGGCAGAATTCGGGCTAATCGGTGACAGTAGACCAGTGACCAACCTAGAATTCCGAATTTTCCACGCTTTTTTTCGACCTCGTGAAGAAGAAGGTAACCGAGAAGGAAACCACCCACCCAGAAAAATGTGTCGACTGCCATCTCGGCGCAGTATCCGAAGAACCTCCACCATCGTGTATAGATATCTCCATACTCTTCAATGTTGTAGATAGGATTTTGCGATTTGAATGAAATACTGTGAGTAGCAACAACACACAACAACGATATAAATCTGATGAATTCTAAAATTCCTGAACCGTCACCTTCCTTCGCCTGTCTCACAATCATCAAAGATTTGAAGTTGTTTTTGATAGAAAATGAGTGAATCACTGAGAAAAGAATAGATTTCTTCTCACTGAAGTCGTAAAAGGAGCCCAAAACTCCTAAAGCAATAAAAATCGTCATCAAAGTTATCAAAAACCAGCCAAATCCAGTCATTTCTGAATGATAAGGCTTCTTTGCCGTGACTTTGCCATCTGAGTGGCGCTGAACAAGGGCATTAACTTGGCTCAAGGAGCAATCTTTTGGAAGACAGACTCCTGCAGATAGTTTTGCGCCAGTTTTAGCTACTAATAAAAAGTAATCCGAGTTCTTTTGCCTTTTGCAAGCATCGTAATGTCCGAGTTCATTGATGAACTTACCAGAGTACTTAGCATTTTCTAGTAGATCAAAAAACGAACTGTTTAAAGACAGTGATTTTTGAGAAAAGGATAAGATTCCTTCGAGTGCTTCAGAACATGCTGGATTTGAGCTGCATGGGATGACTAAAGCAAGAAAGAAATTTATCATTTATAGCCACATTGTTTATGCTTTTTTGGTGATCAGATAATAACACGTGCAGTTATATTGAGAATTAATTGAATTGAGACAGGTCTTGGTGAACCTTTTTGAATCATTCAATTCAATAATTAAAATTTCGAAAGGGTTGGGGTTAATTCTTTGAATTTGCAAAAGCAATAAACATTGAGAGTTGAATAATAATAAATTAAATTTTTGATTTTTTTGAGTTTTGAACCTTCTAAATTTAAATAAAGATGAACAGAGTTAACTTCGAATCGCAAAACTTTCATTCTATTCCTAGTCTTCCCTTTTCTAAAGCTTTTCCATCAGAAGCTACTCCGGAAAAGAAACTGATGATTAACCCGAATACTTATCAGCACAAGCCTGGTCACCAAAATCGCAGTCTGAGTGCAAATGGCAAATTTAGAATAATATTCCAGGTTCCCAAAAGACAAAACAAGCTTAGTCAATATAAAAAAGTGAATTTATCTCCTATAAACTACCAGAAATACGAAGATTTTAAATATTTGAATGAGGTGAGCTGGTTTTGTAACAAGGAGAACTTGCCCATAAGACAAAAAATGAGTTCGAACAGCAACGATTTCAATAGAAATGGAAATTCAAGAATAAAAGTTCCGAAGATCGAGCACATCCCAACTGCGAGTCCTGTGAAGAGCTTGATGGATGAGTCGAGTAATTTAGTCACTTTTAGACCAGAGTATTCCCCAAGTAAGAAACTCTTTAAGTTCCCTCGGAAAGTTTTTACAATAGACACAAAGAAAAAGCTATAAGTATTTAATTATAACCTTTGGTTTATGAATGTAAGAATAGATAAATGGATATTGTATCAATTGTTTAGAGTTATTTAATTGGAATGATTGAAATTTCAACTTGAGAATTTAGTTTTAGGGTTTTTCAGAGTGTGAAGGTGATTTGGGGTAGGTAGAATGATGATTTTGTAGGATATAAGATGCACAAACAATAACCCCATTCAGAATTTTCCTTAAATAAATCATTTAATTTATCTAATGTATTAATTTCATTAACCTTATAGTAAAATTACTGAAATTTGCTTAATCAATCAAGGTTTAACGCACAAGTCCTTTTCCATAATATCCCAAAACATATTTACTCTTAAATATTCCCATAATCCTAAAAATAATTCAGTAAAAATAGTTACTAAACCATCTTCCACTTACTATAATCAATAGAGCCAGTTCTATTTCCTCGATTTTTTATTAACTAATCCATAGCGAATAATGAATT
This sequence comes from Stentor roeselii, assembly GCA_006503475.1. Classification (NCBI taxonomy): domain Eukaryota; phylum Ciliophora; class Heterotrichea; order Heterotrichida; family Stentoridae; genus Stentor; species Stentor roeselii. Next base: position 20,988 of record RSEH01000266.1, read on the forward strand.
CCTTCCCCTTAAGTTTATTTTCCGGACTTTTCGACTTAGCCTTGTTAAAAATATTTCCAATGTTGCAATCAGCACAAAGCAAATCAAGACCATTCTGAGATTTCGATATTTCTTTAGTCCCCAACAACTTCAGCACTTCTTCAACATCTTCCAAGTTATCCTTATCAACCTTCGGAATTTTTCCGATATTTTTTTCAAGATTGATTTCAAGAGATTCAATAGAAGTCTTTAAACAGCTCTTGTTTCTAGCGAAAATGTTGATTTTTTCCATAGTCTTTTCAATATCAATTATTAATCAATGGATACTCAGAATTCATTGAGAGAAGGGCTGCTCACTTACGACTCTAAGCTCACCAGGCAAAGCATGAAACTGCAGATTGCCCAAGAACTGGATGTGATTGTTTCAGAAATGAGAGAAATCGACCTTCCTAATTGTAAAATCGCTTCTCATTCTAATAGTCTTTTGAGTCTTATCTTTTGTCAGAATACGGGTAGACTTTATACGGGTGCTGCAGAGAAAAAGATCATGATTTGGGAGACTGCTGACCCCAAGTTGATCAGTGCTTTGGCCCTTAAAAAAAATCTCCTCTGTTTATGCTTGGCCAAAGAGGGGAGATTGATCATTGCTGCAGCAGGAAAGCAAATTTCAGTCTTCTCAGGTGAAACCTTGGCTCTTCTCTTCGACTTGAACGGGCACGAAGATTGTGTAACAAGTCTAGTTCTAAGCAAAGATGAAAAATTCCTAATCTCAGGTTCAAAGGACAAAACAGTAGTAATCTGGAATCTAGAAAACAAAAAGATCGAAACCTTGTTAAAAGGACACGAAAAGCCAATAAATTGTCTCGCAATAACAAGAGACGGAAAGTTTTTAATCACTGCCGGAGAAGATAAAAAAGTATTTGCCTGGAACCAAGCAAAATACACAACAGAATGCGAAGTCAACTTCAAATGCAAAATTTTTTCAATTGCTGCAGTTTCCAAAAATTTCGTCGCTATTGGATTAGAAGATGGAAAAATCACTGTTTGGAATATAATTGAAAGAAAAGAAGAGTTTAAACTACTTGGACATTCTTTGTATATAACGCATTTAAGTGTCAGTGATGATGGAGAGACTTTAATCAGTTCTTCAGGAGATAGCACAGTGAAGTTTTGGAACATTAACAAGAAAAGAAGTGAATTTTCAATAAAAACTAAAGAAATCGTGAAAAGACTTGCAGTGGATAAGAACCTCAGTGTTTTATACACTGGTTCAGATAAAGGAGAAGTCCATCAATGGCTGATTGAAAGTAAGATCGGTCAAAATTTGTTACCTCATAGTGAAATTTCATATCGAGCTCTCATCACCTCGGCAAATAAGTATATCATCAGCACTTCTGATAGAAATAAAATCCATGTCTGGTCTTGTGAGACTAAAAATTACTGCTTTTCTCTTGAGGGTCATAATGATTTGGTCTATTCTATGGACTGCTCTTCTGATGAATGTCTCTTGGCTTCTAGTGGGTCTGATAAATGCATTAAAGTTTGGGATCTAAATGAAAGGACTTGCATTTTTGAACTTGTTGGCCATACTAAACAGGTTCTTTGTGTAAAATTCAGCAATGATCAGAAATATCTGGTCAGTTCCTCAAGAGACAAGACCATTAAACTTTGGGATATTCAGACTAGAACAAAGGTGCTAGAGCTTCTTGGACATGAAGATTTGGTTCATTCTTTAATTTTTGTTCAAAATGATACACATATCGTATCAGGTTCCTTCGACTCAAAGATCCGAATGTGGAACATCCAAAGCACATCACTAATCCACACATTCGAAGGTCACAGCCAATACATAATGGAGCTAGACTGTTCAGGTGACCACTTAGTCTCAGTATCCGGAGACAAAACCGCTAAAGTTTGGAGTCTTTCCGAGAAATCCGAGCTTTTCACATTAATGGGCCACGAAGAGCCGATCTGGTCAGTTTCAATATCAGGAGACGACATCGCGACAGGTTCCGTTGACTGCAGCATTCGCATCTGGAGTCTAAGCGAAAGAAGAGAAAAGTTCAAACTGATCGGGCACTCAGGATGTGTGACAGTCTGTCGACTCTCAACAGACGGGAAGACTTTAGTTTCCGCTTCTTTCGACGAAACAATTCGAGTCTGGAACATTGGCGAGACTGAAGAACTACTCAACCCTTTTCCCTTTCAATCGAAAAAAGACTTCATGTCCATGATCAGCTATTTCCGAGAAAGCCGGGCGCCTTTACATGGGCATAAAAATCTTCTCATCAGCAAGTCGAAGTACTGTTTAATGCATATCTTTGCACACCTTGCTAAACATGAGATGCTCGCTGAACTCCTCAGGTTAAACCCGCTTTTTTTCAATGATAAATTCGGAAACTCCGCATTTTTTTACGCAATTAAGAAAAAAAGCTTGGCATGCACTGAACTTCTATTAAAATTCATCATTGACATGAAAAAAGGTCCAAAAGTCACTCTTGAACTTTCCCTTCAAGCAATTCGAAATGAATTTGAAATGATCATCAAAACCTCTTCTAAACTACTTCCTACTTTTATCGACCTTCTTCTGATCAGTAGAGTGAAAACTTATGGAGTCCCTTTTGGAGAACTTCCTCTTCTCGCGATTACTGAAAAGTCGAAACCTGACTTGGCTTCATTTTTTGCGAATTCAGAAGGAATCGATAAGAACATTTATCTGAAAATCAGAAGTTCTGCGATGAACTTCACGTTTGCAGCAGGGTCTGATGCGAGTCTTCGATTTTTGACTCGGCTGATCGGGAATGGCCGGACTTTGATCTTCAAGACTCAGCTGATAAGAGGCCTGGTCAAGGTGAAGTGGAATCAAATGAGAAGCTTGATTTTTTTTTCTGCTTTTCTGTTGTGGGCAAATCTTGTCGCTATGGTCATGTTGGTCTGTTATCAGGAAAAAGGAACGGTTTTGTTAGGTATTTATGCTGGGATTAATGGAATTTTACTTTTATTTCAGATTATTGTACTTGTTAGGAAAGGATTTCGAGGGTTTTTAGCCAGTTCTGGAAATATTGTTGAAGTTTTTAGGATCTTTTTAGTGGTTACTTGGATTTGGCTCCAGTTTGACCAGGGGAAGGATTATGATGAAGTTACTTGGATTATGATTTTGTTTAATTTTGCGAGAGGGTTGACTGGATTTCGTGCTTTTAGCTTTACGAGGTTTTACACAAGATTGATCATCAGTGCTTTAAATGATATTTTCTCGTTTTTCTTGATTTTTTGTTATGCTATCGTCGCCTGTGGCGTGTTGTTGACGTTTAAGGACTATGATAAAAGTATTTACAGGATCTGGGAGTTTTCTTTTGATTTAAGTCTTGGAATTTTCACTTCTGATAAGGAAGACCTGCTACAATATGTCAGTTTTATATTCGCATCGATTTTTAACATGGTCATCATGCTCAGTCTCCTTATTTCTATTCTTTCAGATTCTTTTGATAAGTTTCAAAATGAAAGCACTGACATTGACTACAAGGAAATGGCTCAGGAGATACTCAATATGGAGTTTTTGCTTATTTGTCGCAAAAGAAATGTACAGAAAATGTTTTTACATGTTTGTGACACGAAAAAACTCTTTGATGACGGGAAGGAATGGGAAGGAAAAATTAAAATGATTGAAAAACATAATATTGAAGCACTTGGTGGAATCAAACAAACAAATAATTATATTATTGAGAAAGTTAAAACTATTGAAAAAGAGAATAATCAGCATTATTTCGATTTGCAGAAAAAAATTGACTTGAATCATCTTAAGCTTGAAAAATTGGAAAAAAAAATACTTGCTTCTATTGAAGAAATGAAAGTTAAAAAGAAAAGAAAAGATTGAGTTTGATTACTTTTATTATTAGATATTAGTTTATTCCATTTTAAAATATAGAATAATTTTTGGGTTTTGGGTTTGGGCTTTGGATTTAGTAGGTTTATTAGGCCTGATCTCATCTGATAAGAGGGATGAAATTCTTTATTTTTCGTCTATATTAGTTTCATATGAAAGCAGAATTACTCGAATATTATATTTTCACTAGTTTTTTTTAATAGTTCATCGTAATTCATCATCAATCCATTTAAATTTTATTATTTTTTTTTACCAATTTCTAGCTTTTGAGTAATTTTTTCAAACCATTAAGAAAACTCACAAAACTCATTAGAATCAATTATTTCCTCATTAAAACCTTAGTTATTTTCTTGATTCTATAGTTTTTAAAAAAGTATTTTATAACTCCTATAAATATTTTCAAACAATCCCAACAACAACTCCCAATATCTCCTCATAAAGACACAATAAAACTCAAGTAGAGTCATTTTTCGCTAAAACAAATAATTCTTAGTTATTTCCTTATGAAATACTTGATAATCAAAATGGTGAAAACCGGCGCAAAAACTGAGAGGAAAAGAAATCCAAAAATAAACCAAAAACTTGAATATTTCAGGTTTTTCCAAGCCAACCAAGATTCCATCACCTTTGGTCCAAGTCAAACTTGCATGAGAATGATCAACAATTTAGTGACCTCGAAAAATATTCCCTTGGACGTGAAAAAATTGCAGCTTAAACAGAAGACTTTTACCATATTCAAGGAAACAGCCTTGAATGAGGTTGAAGTGGCTGTCTGGGGGTGTCTTCTTGAGCGGTTGGCCTGGGAAAACTCTGAATTTTCACTTTGGTTCAGGCTTCTCGGGTGTGCCATTTACTCAAAGGAATTCCTGGGAGGATCAGTCGAGTATTTAATTTCGAAGTACTCGAAAAAAGACGCTGGATTTTTGCATAATTACAGGGAATGGAGAGTTAACTGCCAGAAGATTGAATTGAAGATCAAGGATATTAATAAGAAGTACTCAGAGATTAGCATTGGAAAGATTGAAAATTTTGATTATAACTTTTACGTGGATGATATTATTTTCAGCTATCAACCATATAAAAGTTATGTTAAAGGTAATTCGCTTGAACTTTATGAGGACTCTGATCTTGACTTTTTTGCAGAAATTGAATCAATTCCTATAAAAAGAAGGAGAAGGCGACAAATTTTCATCGATGATGAAGAAAAGCCAGAGATTCCTGTGAAGCTGTTGAACTTAGATTTATAGATATATGATTGCAATAAAATAATATAAGTTCAAACAGTTATTCTCAAATATTTATGTTTTTTTGAAGTTTTATTGTGTCCTAATCACTTATCATGTCTTATTTTTTTGCTAATGTTTATTTAAAGCTAATTTTTTATATTAAATCAGATTTTATGCACTTGAATGCAGTTCTTGAGTGTATTGATTCTTTAAGGATGATTATTTAGATTAAAGTTTAATTTAATAATATACTTTTATAATTAAAAGTATGGTTTAGTTAGAGGTTTCAAGATATAAACACATAAAGGTGAACTACATAGAGTTTTTTTAGATGATTAGAAAATAGATTTGCGTTTGGATTCGAAGAAAGTCCTCTTTAAATTATTATCCAAGTCAATTTTAAAAGAAAAAGAAATTATTTAATGGTTTTTTACTTTCGGTATATAAACTTACTCGAAATAAAGAGAGATATATCATAATAAGTTAGAAAAAGTTCGGTTGCTTAGTTTTGCAAGGGTTTGTAAGACAAGCAGATTTCTAAGTTTAAATCTATTCATATTATGAATTTCTAAAAGCAGATAAGTTAAATAAATGATAAATTGAATTATAGTTTTAAAACAGTGATTGAATATCTTTATTCATTTTTATATAAATATAGATTTATTATCAACGACATACTTAAGCATTCCTTAGTAATTGAAATTATAAAACTCAATATTATTTATAATTTAAGAACTTTAATAACTAAAAATGTTGAAATTAACAGATGCTATATGCATTCTTAAAACAGAGATTCGTTTTGCCTATAATAATTCATACCTAAGTATTTTTCGGATACATTATTGTATTTAATAGAATGAAGGATTTACAAAAAGCATGCAGTTATAATCAAACAATCATAATTTAATTAATAGAAATCTTTACTAATAGGAATTTCAATAAACGATATAACATTTCATTATTGTACAAGACTACTTAATAAGTTTGCAATATTATTCCTTAATATTTTAAGTGATTTTATTCAAAGTCTTACTTAAAGATATTTGATGTAATTTATACTAAAATAATATAAGTTATCTTGAGAATTATTTTTATCAAGAGATATCGTTTGATAATTGGTTTTCATTTAAATTAAGATTTTTCTATGAATTGGTATACAAATTAACACTATTTTATTCTTTATATTAAACTATCTAATTTATTTGTGTTATATTTAATCCTACCATAATAAGAGATTATGCCCAATGATTATTAAATTAGTTGAATTAAAATGGTTTTTATATTTTAGTTCTTCGAACTTATATTATAATTTAATTGATCTAGGCCTTAAATCCACCTTCTCTTATTTAGAGGTTACTAAATGCTAAGATTTACATTCTTTTATATTAAAAAATTACAAAATATATTATGAGGTATAAATCAGTCTTAGAGTTCTAAATTTCATTAAATCAAATAATCTCTTTTTTATGAACGTTATAGAAAATTTTTAGAGATATTTGAATCATAATCCAGTCTTATATTCCATTTTTGGGTTTTGGGCTTAGGTTTTATTAGTATCTGAACATGTCTGATATTTTTATACTAAAACAAAAAATTTTATAATTATTTTTTATATTCTCTAGATCTTAAAAATATTTAGTTCGATTGTACTTTGATTGTATATATTCTGAACATTTAAACCTAAGTTATAAATATATTTACATAAATTTGACCCGATAACACAAATCTCTCAAAAAAATTGCAATCAAAGAATCTACTCCAATAGAGAAAATTCACCTCAAAGACTCAGCATGCTATTAATTAAGGACTCAACTTTGATTATTTTCAAGCTTAAACTAAATCCTCAAAAAATCCAAAAAAACCCTTCCAAATTCAAAATTGAGAAAATTTTTTAAATATGCATTTTGTCGAATTTTCCTAATGAAATATGAGATAATCAAAATATGGTGAAAACAAGCCCAATTGTTGAAATAAGTCAATCCACAAAATCTTGTAAAGATCAAGGCTTCATCAATTTTTTCAAAGCCAACGAAGATATTCTCTTCTTTGGCCCAAGCCAGATCTTATTAAGAATGATCAACAATGTCCTGACCTCCGAAAAAGTTCCTTTGGCCATGAAAAAATCCCATCTAAGACAAAAGTCTCTTCAAATATTCAAAGAAACTGCTTTGAATGAAGTCCAAACAACAGTCTGGGCCTGTCTTATCGAGCGTCTCACTTTTAACAGCTCAAAATTTTCCCTTTGGTTTAGACTGCTGGGATGTGCCCTTTTTTCGAAAGAATTGTTGGGAGACTCGATTGAGTATCTACTTGAAAAGTTCTCTAGAAAAGATAAAAGCTTTTTAAAAAACTATGAAGAATGGAGGAAGATTTGCGATAAAGTAAATTTAAATGTTCGAGATATTATTAAGAAGTATTCTCAGATCAGCTTGGGGAAGACTGAAAAAATTGATTACAACTTTTATGTGGATGAAATTGTTTTTACGTTTAACCCTTATCATAAAGAAAGTAAGAAAATATCGGTCGAGAATTCGGAGGACTCTGATCTTGATTTTTTTGCAGATTTTGATACTTTGCCGGTGAAAAATAACTGCTTGGATTTGATTGATGGGGAAAATGATTTTAAAGTTTTAAATTCTTTAGAGTGAATAAGTAGGTCTTGATTGATTAGAAGATAGAAATACTTATGATCCCTTCAAGTAAGACAAATGTCCTGATTGATCAATACTTTATTAAATTATAATGACCTTAAGTAAAAATTAATATCAGAAAAAGTAAATTCAACAAAATAATCAAATTTTAGATCTATCAAAGGCGAATCAATATAAGACGAAATTATTTTAAAAATCATTTAATCTAGCTGCATATTCATAACTTTATAAATCATTTTTGATATTGAGTTCAAGATTTTTATTTAAAAACCTTTCACCGAACATAAGAATTATATTATTCACTCAAGTGGCATTACTAATAGTCAAAGATTCTCAACTAAAAATAAAAAAATCTCTTAAAAAACTAATTTCTTTCTCTATTTTCCCTTTCTCTTTATTTCCCTAAAAATAATTTACCATCAAATCCATCAAAAAATAATAATCACTTTCCTGATACTCTCTAAATTTATCTTTTAATTCCAATTCATATCTTAAACATTCCAATGCTATAATTTATTTACTGAAATGGAGTACTGTGGAAATTCTAACTGCAGGAAGAACTTAACAACTGCCACCTTACGCCGAAAGAGAATCTGCAAGAACTGCTTACGAAAGTTCTGCAGCAAGTGTTTCAGCATCACAACCTCAAATCCTTTTAAAATGAGAATCGAAGGATATTGCTACGATTGCTACATTCATCTGAATCCTGACAACCTTCAATACAACAAATACTTTGGCGAAGCGATTCCATCAGAAAAATCCGTAATTTTTATCTAGCATCAAGATTTCCTCTCAAAAAACACACAAATTATAAAACTTGATCCTTTTTCAGAATTTAAGATGATAAAAGAACTTGGGCAAGGCGCCACTTCTCAAGTCTTTCAGGTTTTAAGCAAAACTTCTGAAGTCTTTGCTTTGAAAGTTTTGAAATCATCGATTGATTTCAAGTTTATTCAAGAAGAATATGTCGCTTCTATCCAAGTCGCTAGTCCGAATATCATTCGCAGTTATTCTCTTTATCAGTTCAAAAAAAATTACTCTATACTACTTGAATACTGTGACTTTACATTGTTTTCACTTCTACCTGAACTTAAAGGAAGAGGGGAAAATGTTTTGGCTTTTATTTTAAGGGAAGTTTTGAAGGGATTGATTGCTTTGCATCAAAAGTACATCATTCATAGAGATATTAAGTGTGAAAATATTTTTGTCAATAGAGATGGAGAGGTTAAACTTGGGGACTTTGGAATGGCCGCTCAGCTGGTAAGAGAAAGAGACTCACGTTTAACATCAGCAGGAACTCCCTACTGGGAAGCTCCAGAAGTTCTATCAGGTAAATCCTATACAACCTCCTGCGACATCTGGTCCTTCGGAATAACCAGTTTCGAGCTAGCAACAGGAAGTCCTCCTCACTCAAACTGTTTAACAATCCTATCCTTAATAACCAAGCTGAAATCAGAAGACCCTCCACGTCTTCCAGAAGACTTTTCACCATCATTTTCACAATTCATTGAAAGTTGTCTTCAAAAAGATCCAGAAAATCGAAAGCAAGCCTCAGTCCTTCTTCTCTCTCCATTTCTTCTAAACATAGACGAAATCAATGCAAAAAATGATCTTTTGTCAGTCATTTCCTCTCATCAATCAAGACCTCTTAAGCCGTAATAATGGAAAGTATCAAAAATAATGAATTCATGAATAACTTCGAAACCGGTCTTCAAGAGACTCTTGAATGTGAAGTCGACGTCGATTCAGTCACCCTTCAAAATAAACGACGCAAGAGCTGCAACCCTGTTCGACCTGCCAGCAGGTCGAAAGACATGAAAAGACATATCGCAGAGGGCAAGTTCCTCACAGATTTCAATGAAGCCCTTTGTGTGCAGTGCCGAAGACCTTTCCAAAAAGGCAGAAAAGTCTTAAATGAATGTATTTTTCATTTAAAGCCTTGGAATGGGTTTGACTTTGAATGCTGTGGAAATAAAAACAAGTTCAACCTCGGATGCAAGACAGGCTTCCACCTGACTGAAGATGAAGAAAAACTCAGAAAGGCTTTGGAAATCTGCACAAACTGTAAGGGCCAAGGACATGACTCCAAAAAATGCCCGCTCGACCCCAACGCCCGCTCCGGTGAGGACCCTATTCAAGAGTTAACTCGAATTACAAGGCTTGGAACTGCGAAGACCTCGCAGAAGTTCCACAGTCTCAGGAAGTACAAGATCAAGGAAGACAGCTTCGCTGATATCACTCTTCTGAAAAATTCAGTTGTTAAAGAAAAAAAGTACCTTGAACGACCTTTCAATCAACTTGCGTGGGTTGATGTTGATGAAACGAAAGATTCTAGTTTGGCATTATTTAAAAAAATAAGGAATTTCAAGGATTAATTTTTTTTAGAATTCTGGAAATGAAAAACTACTTCTTTTGTGATTCTGTTTAATAATTATGTCAGGCATCGCTAAAATTATTAAATCTACCAGTCAGGATCGAATCAGCATGAAAAGAAGGAAACTAAGTAGAAATGAATCGACTGTGATGAAAGAAGTTCTTAGTCATTTATGCCCTGTTAAACCACCTACACATAAGACCTCTCTAAAAAACTCATCCTATGAATTAAAGCCACTGATAACAATGACTCTTTCAACAACACACAAAAACAATTCAACCCTAGCAGGGACTTCAATGACACGGAAAAGACTTTCTCAAGGCCTTGGAGGAATTCCAATAAACAGCTCACTTTTAAATCTAACCTGTTCGAAAAAAACCACTAAAACTGATTTCCCAATGAAAGCAAAAGAAGCTCTTCTTCTCTACTCCCATGAACTGACTGGTTATGAACAAGCTGAAATTCTTGATTATTCAGAAGTTTTTTACTTAGGAAGCAAGTCTTCAAAACTTGTTCCTCGATTAGAATTAAGCAATTTCGGCTTTGATGACCAGAATTCAAACTTGAAACTAGGAAAAGGCGACCATGTCGCCTTTAGATATGAAGTTTTAAACCTTCTTGGAAAAGGCAGCTTTGGGCAGGTTTTTGAGTGTTTCGATCATAAAAGACTAGAAAAAGTCGCATTAAAAGTAATCCGAAATAAAAAACGTTTCTTCCAACAGGCAGGTATCGAAGTTGCTTTATTATCCCGTCTTCGAGAAAAGGACCAAAACGATTTAAAGCCCGTTGTAAAGATGAAGAGTTACTTCTTATTCAGAAAGCACGTCTGCATTACTTTTGACCTTTGGAACCACAACTTATACGACCTGATCAGAGGAAACAAGCATCAAGGCCTGACAATGGGACTCGTAAAGCGTTTTGTCCTTCAACTATTGGCAGGTCTTAACTACTTGAACACCCTGCAGATAATTCACTGTGACTTAAAACCAGAAAATATCCTTTTAAAGCACCCGACTCGTTCTGAAATCGTGATAATTGACTTCGGTTCAGCAACTTTCGACAATGAAAAAATTCACAGTTATATTCAAAGCAGGTTCTACAGAGCTCCTGAAGTAATTCTAGGAATTCCTTATACCACCGCTATTGACATGTGGTCACTCGGGTGCATTGTTTTCGAACTACTCACTGGAAAACCTTTGTTTCCTGGAGAGTCTGAACATGACCAGCTTGTTTTGATCATTGAAATGCTTGGGCTTCCTTCAGCTGAATTACTTTTACAAGGTAGTAAAGTTCTTCAGTTTTTCGAATGTGAGTCTTGTGAACTTAAAGACCCTTGCGTGAAGAGTGTCGTGAAAGTCCCTGGTTCACGAAAGCTGGAAGACGTGCTTCAAATAAATAATTCAGATTTGACTGACTTTATTAGAAGATGTCTTGACATGGACGCTAAGACTCGATTAACACCTTCACAAGCCATGAGTCATCCGTGGTTGTCACCGAGTTACAAAGGCGTCCATTCAAGTTTAATGGAGAAAAAGTTCGGTAAAGTGAAGATAATTGTGAATTAGTCTTTATTTAATAATTAATAATGAACCCGCTCGAGAAACTCAGCGAGTTTTTTTTTACTTTTATCGAATATGAACCAGTACTTGAACGTGCAAGAATCGCTTTAGCGACTCTTCTCGCTTTTGACCCTTACCTGGCTTTTAAAGAAATCGACCGCAGTGAGTCGGGATTTGTGACTGCTGATGATTTGTATGAGTTTTTTCATCAATGCTCAGTCAGGGTCGAGTTGAGATACGTCTTCGCATTGGTCAAGTGTTACAACTCGCATAGTGAAGGGAAGGTCTTCATCGCTGATTTCTTTAATATGGTCTTGCCTCATACGAAAAATAGTTTAAGGGAAGATGCGCTCACTCGACATGTAAAAGTTATGCAAGACCAAGTTTTAAATGCACTTTTAATTGTCTTTGGAATTGAATTTGAAATGTGGGAAAGAGTTGAAAGGATCAAGTTTGATATCGGGTCTCTTGAATTCGACCCTTGGAAGGTTTTTTGTAGTCTTGATGTCCCCAGGTCTGGGTTTTTAACACCCAGTAAGATTAAGAGACTTTTGGATCGATTTGGCAGGGATGTTGAAGAGTTTTTGGTTGGAGCTGCTATTGCTAGGGTTGATAAGGATGGAGATTTTATGCTTTGCTTTGAAGAGTTTGCTTGGGGAATTGGAGCTTTGGCTTGTAAAAGTCTTCCTAATGATGTTAGAGGAGAGGGGAGTAAAGGAGAGGGTAGTAAAAGTAAGGGGAAAAAGGCTCAAGCGAAAAGAAACTCCAGCTCTTCCCAGCCCACCTCATTAAAACCCGATGATTCCAACGATTTAATCAAGACCATCTCAGAAGAAGAACCCATTTCAAAAGAAAGCAACCTACTGGGCCTATTCAAGATAATAATCGAAGTAGAATCCTCACTTGAAACCTCTCGTAAAAAACTACTAGACTGTCCAGATTTCAACCTTTTTTCAATCCTAAAGCTTTTCGACCAGAACCTTTTAGGTTTTTCGACAGAATCAGACTTCTCCGAAGGCTTAGAAACCTTAAACATAAAGGCTTCAAAGGCAGAGGTTATCTTAATTTTCAAGCATTATTCCCTAAAATACTCAAAAAGACTCAAACATGAAGAACTCGAGAAAATTTTTCTTCCTTATCTCGAAACCAACATCTGGCCTGAGCAGCCTTTAGAAAAAGAAACTCTTTTGAAATTAAAAAGTTTTTTAGAAAAGGTAATTAGGGCTGAGGTGATCTACGAGAAATACCGACAACTGCTAAAAAAACAGAAAATCAGCGAAAAACAAACTTTTGGACTTTTGGGAAAAACTCAAGTTTCTGCTGAAGAGGTAAAAAAATTTGTACAGACCTGGAAGCGAGTCAATGAAAAAGAAGTCTCTTGGGTCATGGGCTTCTTTAAAAAAACTGTTTATGAAACTTTTACGGCTGATGAGTTCAGCCAAGAGTTTCTCCCGAAGCTTAAAAGTCGTCTGTAGTTTATTAATTATTTTGAGTGAAACAGGAAATTGTAGATAAACTCAGACTTTCTAATGAGTCTTGATAACGTTTTAACTTGTCGGTAGTCATTTGAGGAAGTGTCTTTGTTGTCAGGTGTAAGTAAAGGATTCGTAGAAGTAACTGCATGCTTTGTTCTTCACTTTCTAAGTCTTTTAGGTCTTCTGATGACTTGTTTTTTATGTTTTCGGTGTTTTTTAAGGAAAACATCGCGGATAATGGCCTTTTTCCTGTTTCAAGGATTTTTAAGTCGTCGGATTTTTTGAAGAGCTTTTTTTGGGTCTTTTCTAGTTGTTTTTCAAGGTCGAAAAACTTTTCGACTTCTTCGATTACTGATCGAAAAATAAAACATTCTCGAGTGGTCCAGTCCAGGATTTGCCCGAATGGATTTTTACCGCTACCGAAATGGTCTAAAGCATTCATAGGCTCTTCATCACTTCCAAGTTTCGACAAATAAAAATTCTCCATTTTTTCAAACTGTATAAAAAACATAACCTGATTATTCTGTATCTGTTCAAAAATCCCCGAAACCATTTTAATCTTCTTCTTCATGGCCTTCAGCTCAGCCAAACAAGTACAAAGATGTTCATATTGCCCTCTAATAATCAAAGAATCAAAAGAAACCTCCGGCAATTCTTTCAACTTGTACATCATTTTCAAGTAAAGTTCTTTAAAATCCACTAAAACATTCTTCGAGTTTTCAATATAATTTTCCGGGCCCTTCAAGAAAAGCTGAATATCAGAACAAGCGAAAAGTTCAGGATTTGAAACACATTCTTCGATAAATTCTTGAAGAAACCTTGTTTTACGAGTCATGCTTTCTGGAGATATTGACCGAAGCAGGGAAAAGGATAGTTTCGGAAAGCTAGGAATTAAGAACCCGACCCATTTTTTCATCATTTGAGATCTGAGGTAAAGAAAATCTTGAGAACTTCTGAATTTTAAAAATTCTGCCTGGTTTTCTCTAGTTGTTACTGAAAACAGCAGTTTTCTTGTGAATTTGTCGTCGACTTGTCCTTGTAAAGTGATGAGGACTGTGACTTTACTTTCGAGTAGCTCAAGATCTTCCATTGTTAAGAGAGAATTATATGAAAAATATTATTTCAGAGAAAAATTTAGTGAATTGAAGATTTATTTAATTAGGTCAGATGATTTTGAATGATTAGTTAATTAGTAGTAATAACTGCTAAATGTACTTTATTTCAAGGATGAACTTATGCTCATTAGTCGATTCGAGTTCAGAGCTCCGTGATTCGTCATTGCAAAAGTAGTGACACTTGACCGAGAACGAAGCTCAGGAAGTTTAAAATCATTTTTTCCTATTTTTCCAGAAAATTTTGAATAGCCAAAATTTTTTACTGGACCTTTTCCGTCATTTTGACCTGTTCTTCGTGTGTTGCCTTCACTGAAGAACTTTGTGTAGTAGCTGCTATTGTATAAGTTAAATTTATCCTTGTCTTCATTCTTTTTGTCGTCGGGGATTGAAAATCCGAAATGCGAAAATTCTGGGTCTTCATATCCGAGTGAGCAGGAACGAAATTTTACACCTTTTATGAAACTTTCGTATTTTGCTGGGTAAAAAACGGGTTTCAATTCAGAAAAACCGAGTTGTTCAAATTTTTTGTTGATTTCTAAATTATTGATCACCCTGTCAGATACTTTAGCAAACAACTCTTGAATAGCAAAAGGTTTCCTGTTATCCTCTAATCCCCCAGACTGTCCAGAAGACTTACCCTTAAAAGTCTTTTCTTCTCTAATAATCGGCAGTTTTTTCGTGTTATTTTTTTCTTTTCTGATTTTTACAGCAGAAAACTCTTTACTCTCCGCCATCCAACTGCTGATATCAAGTTCAGATTTTTGTGGAAAAGACTTACAAAAATTCCTATCTTCTCTCAAAAGAGCTTCGACTGATGATGTCTCATTTTGAGTCATTCTTTATTGATTAAAAGATTTAATTAGAGGATGAAACCATTCGCTTCAAGTCTTTCATTAAATGACTGAAGATTAAGTTGTAAAGAATTAAGCCTCCTTTAGTGGCAGGTGCGCAGAGGGCTAATAAGAAAGTGGCTTTAATTGCGTAGAAGAAGGGAATGAACTGTAAAATTATTGGAAATATCTCGTCGATCACCTTGAGAAGACTGTAAACTATCCAGTATGTCACCCAAAGCTTGTCGCTGGAGAAGTTTGGAGACGAGATGCTTAGCAATGTCCACCTTGCTGGAAAAACGAAGGTCAACAAGTCACATATCAGGTTCTCAAAGACTCCTAAAATCATCAACGCGTATAAAATTCCCATCAAGTAAAGAACAGCTTGACCTGGCTTGATTTTTAATTTACGAGAGACTTCACATGGAATTTTCCATCTCTTTGAGTTTCGGTACAATTCATCTAGACTTTCATTAAAAATATCCATGGTTTTTATATTTCGAAGTATTATGTCTCAACACACATTGAAAAATGCAATCCAAAAAAACATCATTCAATAAAATCTCTCTAAAATATCCTTAATTTAATTGATTAGTTACCCTTAAACCCCTTGCTTTCAATTCCTTTATATACACAAGAGTTTCCTCCAGTAGCGCTAATAACCGCAGGTTCCAAAGCCAATTTCCCGCCAGTGCTATCAATCTGGCTATTTTCACTACTCTGACTATCCTCATCGCTATGAATTCCATAAAGTTCATAACTCGAAATAACAATATTCTGATCCACTTCCGAGTCGCCACTGCTACTTTTTTTAAGTTCAATTCTTTCCTCGACACTTTCCTGGACATGTGGAACCTGAGGGACTTTAACCTGTTTGATTTTTTTCTTATCAGAAGCAGGACTATTGAAGCGAAATTCTTTTTCTTTAGGCCTTGCGGGAGGGGTGCGATCGCCAACCCTTGGAGACGGTTTTCTTTTAACGCGTGAATTGGCAGTTGAAGGTCTTTCGTCTTTTTTTATTTTTGACGTTGATGTGGACCTGGGCCTCTTCATTTCAGGGTTCGGGGTCTTGTTTTTACCCTTTTTCACCTTTTTGTCGACACTCTTCCAGTCGGATACACCTTCGGAGTAGTTTTTTACGTAAGAGTTCATCAGGTGGTGAAGTAAGGGACATGTCGAGGGTAGAAAGGAAGAACCGATTTCTAAAGCTCGCTTGTGCCAGATTCGAGCTTCTTGTTGTTGGATTTTGGAATTTTTTTCACCTAGAAGACGGATTTCGGTTGCTATGCAGAAATGGGATACTACTGTCATTAAGATCTTTTCGATCATTAGGTCACGGGTTAACTCGGCTTGTACACTTAGACTTGTTTTTAGTTCACATATTGTGAGAGGTTGGATGATCATCATATCTCCAATATTATAGTTAAAAATCCAGTCATTATGTCTCTGAACTCCTAAAACAGTTCTCATATCAAACTTAGGAGCTTTCAATCCTCTAGACCTTTTATTCTTCAATTTGCTCAACAAAAACTCAAAAGTATGAACCGACTTAACAACAAGATCATGAAACTTGATATACTGAGGTTTTTCCATGATTTTTTTCTTCTGCAATTTCAAACTTTTCGACTTATGCCTAGCAATATGATCAGTACAAAGCATATAACACCCTGAAATAAACTGTTCACACTTCTTAATAGCGGCCTTTCCATGAATCAAGGCATTTTCATGTTGTCCAAGTTGTGAAAGAATAGCACAGAGCTGAATATGACTTCTACACAAATACTTCTGCCTTTTCAACCTTTCCGGCAGTCCAATAGTTCCCTGAAGGTCCTGACAGTTCATAACTTTCTTGTTCTTTATGTTAAAAATGCATCCGTCGAGGTAAGAAGCGCATTCTCTTAAAAAGCCCTGTCTGTTTAACACCTACTTCTGGTAACAAAGACTCGTGTTGTGAATCGTCGCTAAGATGTAGTCAGTGTCAACAAGGCCGCCTTGAGTTGTGACGGCTTCTAAAAGTTTTTCGTTCTTGTTTAAAAACTCTAAGGCTTTGTCGTAATCTTCTTTTTCGATGCTTGTTAAAGCGTTGTCTGTGTTTTCTTGAAGGACTCTTGGAACCTCGCCTGAATTTTGGTTACTTTCGGATATTAGCTCTTCGAAACTTTCTTCCATTTCTTTTAAACTATGAAGGGATTAAGAGGTTTTATTCGAAGATAGGTTTTGTTATTTTTTGGTGAGTTGGGAAAGGGTTTGATGATTTTTTGATGGAGTTGGAAGTTTAGAAGAATTGAAATGTTTGGAGTTTAGATTTGGTGATTTAGGTTAATGTCAGAGAATTGAAGAAGGATAAGGTTTTGGATTTTGTTTAAAAGTTTGTGAATTGGAATTAGTTCAGGGCTTTTTAAATTATTGGACTTTGTGAAGGAAACTTATTTCTAGTGGTTTAGAGATAAAATAATCGTGAGAAAAATTATTTATAAACAAATTTTATTAGAGAAAAATTTTGAATTTAGCTCAACAACTTTATCTCAACTACTTAATTTTAGGTTTATGCTAAATATAGAAAAGAAGGATCAATTTAAAATCTATCTTATTTTACTTAAACAATAAAAAAATGATCCAGCATATCAGTTAAAATTTTATAAAACCATTAAAAAAGTCTTCTTCCAGATGCTAAAAAATCCAGAAAACCCTCATCAAGCCAAATAAAATCCTCTCAAAATTCTGATCCCTTTAACTTTCTAAAATCACCCAAACTTAAAAAACCAAAAAAATCTCTTCACTCAAAAAAAACTCAATCCAAATCTGCTAAATCAATTCTCATAAAAAAATCATTTTAAAATGAAACTTTCCTGTGAACGAAGTTCAAGTGTTTCAAGTTTCGTAAACCCCTTCAACGAGGGAGTATTAGCAGGTGAAGAAACAGTATATCTAATAAGTGACCTAGGTGACGAAAAATGTTCAATGACAGAGACAAACCCACAAGTCCTTCCATTCTCAAACAAGTCTCAGTCACTAGACCTGAAAGACCTTTTCCTCTGGTTAGAATCAATAAAACTTGAAGAATACTACGAAGTCCTCGTCGAAGCCGGCTACGACAACTCACTTGCAATGACTCAACAAATGAAAGGCCCGATGCCCATCCAAGACTCGGACTTATCAGCGATCGGGATACGCAAGTCAGGCCATCGAAGAAGAATTTTATGGAAACTCGAGGAAGACCTTCCTGAAAAGCACGGAAGGAAAAAGTCCTTCGGACTTTTTAGGTGTTGTGGGCATATCAAAGATGGAACTGGAGCCATTACAAGTGTTCCTGAACTTTCACAGGTATTAGCTGATGTCGGACTTTCCTCGTATTTAGAAATGTTTCAAAGGACTGGATATGAAAGTTATGAAGTTATCATCGCACAGTCCTCTTCTAAGTTCGCTATGACTAAGGAAGTAATGACTTCTGAAATCGGCATTAAAGACCTCAGAAGTGTCAGGAAGTTCTTAGCTCGAGTCACAAGCGACGCAGTGACTTTTAAACAACCTGAGATTTTATATGAAGAAGGTAAAATCGGAGCTTGTGAGTTTTGTGTTGTATTATAAGCTATTAATTTAATAGCGAAAATATTCAAGAAAACCATAAAAATCCCTTTTTTATTACCCCCCCATTTTACATCTTCTGATCACCATATTTAAATGATTCGTCCCACTTCTGCATTGTCCCGTCACAAGGCAAGTCAACAAGTGATGGTGCCTTCAGGGCCCCGTCGAGAGCAGAGCCTTCCAAAGCTTCAAGATTTTATCGAAGACCGGGACTTCCTCGGCGCGTTAACCTTTCTAGAACTTCAAAGATCAGCAGCGCGTGATGAAAAACTGCTTCTTTGGTTGGCCTACTCGGCGTTCCACGCAGGAGAGTACAAAAAGTCAATCGACGCTTACAATGAACTGATGAAGATTCCTAACTACAACCAGGAGCTTCACGCTTATAAAAGCTGTTGTTACTACGCGCTTTGCCAATATGATGAGGCTTATGAAGAATGTACTAAATCATCTGAAAGTCCTTTGCAAATCCGCCTGATGTACCACATCGCACATAAGAGAGGAGATGAAAACACGATGCTTATTTTTCATAAGAAACTTGGAGATATGATACCTGACCAACTCTGCTTGGCGGCTATTCATTATTTGAGAAGTCATTATGATGAAGCTAATGATTTGTATAAAAAACTACTGCTGGATAATAGGGAGTACAACGCACTTAATGTCTACGTCGCGTTGTGTTACTATAAGCTCGACTTCTTCGAAGTCTCGAATGAAATTTTGCAGGTTTATCTGTCGTCGAACCCGACAAGTATCACTGCAGTGAACTTGAAAGCTTGTAATCAGTTTCAGCTTTTTAATGGAAAGGCTGCTGAGCAGGAACTAAAAGTGCTGCAAAGCACTGCTGAAAGTGGAAATATTTTTAATGATTCTGACTTGTTAAGGCATAATCTGGTGGTTTTTAGAGGAGGGGAAAACGCTTTACAGGTCTTACCGCCGCTTATTGACATCATCCCTGAAGCCCGTTTAAACCTGATCATCTATCATTTAAAAAACGACTCAGTGCAGGAAGCTTATAAACTGATAAAAGACGTGGAACCAACAGTTCCACGTGAATACATCTTAAAAGCCGTTGTTCACGCAGTTTTAGGTCAAGAGACTGAAAATCGCGAACATATAAAACTCGCTCAGACTCTTTTTCAACTTGTTGGCGGAAGTGCCAGTGAATGTGACACGATTCCTGGAAGACAATGCATGGCCAGCTGTTTTTTCCTTCTTCAGCAGTTTGAAGATGTCCTGGTTTACTTGAAGTCTGTGAAGGCTTACTTCCCTAATGATGATGACTTTAATTGGAACTATGGAATCGCCTCAGCTGCTGCTGGAGAGTTTAAAGAAGCTGAAGAAGCACTGGGCGCTATTCAGGATGAAAGATTGAAAATTGATTATGTTTATATCAGCTGGCTTTGCAAGTGTTATATCATGAATGGAAAACCTAGCATGGCCTGGAGTGTTTATTTCAACATGGAGAACTCAAATGAAAGTTTTACCTTGTTACAGTTGATTGCTAATGATTGTTATAGAATGGGACAGTTTTATTACTCGCTTAAAGCTTTTGATGTTTTGGAAAGACTTGACCCGGACCCTGAGTATTGGGAAGGAAAAAGAGGAGCAGCGGTTGGAGTACTTCAAATGGTTATTGCGGGCAAGGAAAGTAAGGATAAACTTGTAGAAACTGTTGAGATTTTAAGGAATACTAACAACCCACAGGTTGAGTATATTGTTAGAGTTATCACGAAATGGGCAAAGGATAACAATATCAAACTTTAGTAATAGAATTTAACTACTCGTATGTCGTGTCTGAAATTAAGGGATTGCAGACCTGCACGAACTCTTCAACACTGATCCCGATTTTCAACTCTACCTCCCCGCCTCCCATCCAGAAGTAGCAAGGCTGTAAACGCGTAATAGCCTTACTAATCAAAACAGGGATATCACTCTTCATAAGAAAAGTAGTAATCGCATTATGACCATATCCAGTTAGTCTTAAGGCAACTTCTTCATCTGCGTGTCTAAAGTGAAAGCTTTTTCTGGGTAACTTATGAGAACTATGGCTATTTTGGTACTCTTTCATAGTTTTCATGACTTTTTCCGCATTGAGTCTTGCTTCATACTGAACAATCACAGCGACATGCTTCGGATAAAAAGGGTCTTTCGAGGCGGTCTCGTCATAAGCCGTGTTTTCCATGATGATTGTCTTGCACAGATGAAAAGTGCTTGGAGCTTGGAGCACTTCACGTCTCTGTTCAAGTGACAAGTCGTAGTAGTTGCTTTGGGCTCGTTTTATTTGTACACTGCGAAGTCCTAACTGCCGGAAAAGGAACCAAAGATTGATTTCGACATCTGACATTGGAAACTTACTGACTCGTTGAGCAAGACTCTCCATTTATTGAGGTCTTGCCTTAAGCCTTATTAATGGAACTTCTAAAGTACTCAAAAAGAGGCCAAACTGCCCCTCACTGCAGTTTTCATCAAATCACTGAGAAGTGGTTCGGGTGTCAGTCTTTCCTGCAGTATGAAATCAATAAAGGCTTTCAGGATAATTCTCTAGCAAAAGAAAGCAGTAAAAAAATTAGAATTCGAAGAAAATACGAGAAACTTAAAAAAGATTTGATTGTCGTTCAAGAAAATGCAGATAAAATCAGAAAACTACGGCAAAAAATCAGGCTTCAAGCTAACGGGTTCAAGATGGTTAAAGAGATGAATGATGACTCTTCACAACTTTGTATTAAAATGAACAAAGCAGCTGTTTTAATACAAAAAGCTGTCAGAGGCTTTCTTACTAGAAAAACTACTGCTGGGGTATGAGATATTCAGAAATTAATTCAAGTTTATCGTGAAAGTGTCAATAAACAGTTAATGAAAATTGCAGAAAATGATAGTTTTTGCTTGTTTTTTGTTGGAAAACAAGCGAAAAAAGCTGCGATTGTCATTCAAAGGTATTTTAGAAGGGTTTTAATTAGAAGGAAGTTACAGAAAATGGAAATGTTTTACGCAACTGTCTTAAAAGCTAGAGAAATTCATCGGGCTCAACAGATGCAGTCGATTTTTTCAGTCCTTTATAATTCAATTCTATTGAAAGAAGCTAAGATTTCTCATGATTTCCATTTAAATCTCTTGAATATCAGAAAAAAACTTGCAATTCTAAAAATCAAATCGATTTTAAAATCCAAAAAAATAAAAATCAAGTCAATCAAACATCGCATCAGAAGATTTACTAAAAAGTCCACTCTTAGCAACGGCATTCACACAATAACCCAATCTCCAAACATATCCGACAAGCAAATAATCCCAAGTGAATCAAAACCTTCTACAATTCAAATGCATGAAGAAGTTTCAGGTCCAGGTCTTCTGCAAGTCCAAAACACGAAGTCAATCGACAACATTTCCCTAAGCACCGAGTACCTCGCAGCCCAAGAGGCATTAAAAAAAGATCGAATTTCAAAAGGAAAAATATCTTACAACATAAACCCGAAGCCTCCCTCACTGATCCTTCCACTTTTCCAAGACTACGACCCAGACTCCCGCCCACAAACGACTCGTTCAACAATGAACCGAACAATTCTTGTCAACCCTCTTCGAGTAGTACCCGAGTTGACTCCAAGACAGAAAATCATGAAAAAATCCTTTTTTTTCACCCCCAGGGCAAAACAAGTGAAAAGATACTCAGAAGACGATGAACCTCCTTACATGAAAGACACTAAAAATTCAATCATGAGATATGAAGAATCTCCAAGTCCCGAGGCAATAGTCAAGCCTCGAGCCTTGTCAATGAATTCAAGAGTCCTTACCCAGACTTACTCATCTTCACAGAAGATGAAACTGCAGGACTTTGAAACTCCAAAAAAAAAACCGAAAAATTCACGTCCTTCGACTGGTCCTCAACTGTTAAGAAGAAGAAGAGTCCAGAGTAAGCCTCAGTCTTGTGCGAATATTATTGAGTACTGCTTCGACCCGCCTGGCAATGAAGTGACTGACTTTGAATCTCTTAGCTTTCGACCTTTTTACGCTAGGGTCCGACCTGCTTTGGAGAAGCTGAAGGTGAACCACTCGAGGTACTTCAGTCAGTATTGAGATTATAATTAAGAATAATGATTATCTAACTAGCCTAACATGTCGTTCACTATTAGAACGAATAGAGAAATCAGCAAGAGAAGAGAAAAGTTATGTCGCTCTAATATGAATGAAAAACTGTCTGATTTTGGAAGATGTTCTCTGGAGGGTAGGGATATTGATTCTAGAATTTTACGAAAGGCTTGAGAGTCTTTTGGGGAAGTGGATTGATGAGATTGTTTCGAGGGGTCTGGCTTTGTTGAATGGGATGATTGGGTTACTTTTGAGGGACTTTCACTGGTGTGATGTGAAGGTCTAGTGAAATCTGAACTTGAATGAGATGTTGACTCGATATGTTTGACTTCTTCATGTTTTACTTCATGTTTGACTTCATGTTTGACTTCATGTTTGACTTCATGTTTGACTTCATGTTTGACTTCATGTTTGACTTCTTCATGTTTCACTTCATGTTTCACTTCTGCATGTTTTACTTCTTCATGTTTCACTTCCACATGTTTAACTTCATGTTTCTCTTCATGTTTCACTTCTTCATGTTTTTTCACTTCAACATGAGCCTTAGCAACTTCAGCATGGACTTCAACATGAACTTCATGTTTTTTCTCTGGACTTGAATGAAAATCAATAGACTCTGAATGACTTGCAAGTATTTCAAGGTCAGAGTCACTTTTTTTATGAGATTTTTTCTTCTTCTTCTCAGAAGAATCTGAAGATTTTCGAGAATGATCTGCTTTTGGAGAGTCAATCTTCACCGGTTTTTCAGGCGAGTGTTTCGGAGATTCAGCTTTAGGAGATGAATGTTTCGGTGAAGAGGATTTAGGAGAAGGTGGTTTAGGCGACTCTTGCTTTTCTTCAACCGATTCAAAAGAGATTTCTCTGACCCTGATCTGAGCTCCATTGAAATCACTTCCGTCAAGCATCATAAGATTAATGATATCTTCCGGGTCATTTAAAAATACCTTCGCTCTGCTTTTGCGAATGGAAATTTCTTTGATGTCAGAAGTCGCTTTTTCCAGAAAGACGCGAAGATCGTCTTCAGTGGTATTTTCTGGAAGTCGTGAAATACGTACTCCGAAGCTCATATTATTGGGATAAATGGAGGAGACTAATGGATCAATATGGTTGTTCTTAGTTTTGATTTGAACAGGTTTATTACTTAACACCCACTACTTCTGCTAGTTTACTGTTCTTGATCTTCACTTTTAACACCTGAACTATCTCTGCTCGGCACATGTGGCACTGGTTATTTGACTCGAAGAGAAAATCAGCGCAAAATGTGCAGATACCGCCATGTCCACAGTCCATTAGAACTGCATCGCTTTGGTTTTCAAGACATATTTGGCATTTTCTTACTTCGAAACTGTCGTCTATTGAAGAATTTATGGATTTGCTTTCTTGGCTGGGCATGCTTAAGTTCCTTATATGGAACTCTTTTTGAACACCCAAGTCATCCGAAAGCGTTTTTTGCAGTTTTTTTTCTTCAAAAGGCTGGAAGTAAGTGCTTGTGAGTCTGTGCAGTACCTTGGGAGGCAGTTTGAAGTTTTTACTGACGTTTCTGATGCTAGTTGATCTTGAAATAGGCAAACTGTTCAAGTTGCTAGCTGAGTTGCTAGGAATCGAGTAAATGTCCTGGTCAGTAAAAAGATGAGTCCACCACGCTGCAAGACTATTAATAAAAAACCCTGTGCAACTTAAAAACAACAGCAAATAAATCCCAGGCCAAAAAAACACAAAACTGTTAAACCCCTTCAACAGCCTCATCAAAGCGACAGTAACAGACAAGGCTCCTCCACTAGTCGTGTAAAGCAGCCAAAGATTGCAAAGTACATCAGACAACTGAGTATCTTTATACAGCCAAGAGCACAGAGACCCGACAGTGATCCCAATAATAAAAGCAGAAGCAACATACAAAAAGCCCAAGCAAATCCAAACAGGCCATAAAATTCCGAACCAAGTCCAATCAGTGTAATTTTCCATCTTCAGTCCAATGAAAAGAACTGCAATGATTTTAACCCACCTGAAAACAACGTAGAGCTGTGTAGATCTTACATGTGACGAAAACGCACTGCAACTGCTTTGTCTTGATGAACGAACGAACATCGCCACAAAAGCTGGAAGGGCCAGGGGCACTGTCAGTAATACTAAATTAATTGAATTCGATTTTAAGTCTATAATCAAAAGACTCCAGAATATTAAGTTTCCGAGAGATATGAAAGAGTCGGATAAATTTTTTTTTAAGCTTGTGTTTGAAATTATTCGCAAAAGGCGTAATGTGAGGCTTAGTACTTCCAAAAGTACTAATGGAATAAAGGCTATGAATAATCCAAAGGAACTAAAAGTTCGGATTTCTAGCAAAACTAAAACGATTAAAACTGCAAAGCTGCATATGCACCAAATTGCTAGCTCTTGTTTTACTTCTCGGATTTGAAGCTCTTGGTCTTGGTCGGTCATTTCGGTCTGTAGACGTTCTATTATTAGATTTCTTGGACTTTCAGGAACTTCTTCATGATTATCAGGTGGAACTTGTATACTAACTTGGTTCATATTATCCTATTAAATTATTGAACACATTATTTTACTTTAACTCAATTCTACCTGGACCATCGGGTTTTTTTCAATAACAGTAAAATCTCCAATCATATGTTGATAGCTTTGTTTAATATCTTTACATAAAAATTGACTTTCAGGGTAAGCCGTGATTTCCTTGATATTTTCGCATTGAAATACAGGAGAAGAAACAACATTTTCAGCCTTTCTGACAGTAAACGCTTCAATTTGATTAACACCTAAAGACGGTTGAACCGAGAAACTACCTCGAAGGCCAAGGTGGTAACAAGAATAAATACAATAAGTGAAATAAAGGTCTAAAGCAATCCCAAAGGCCACTGGAATCGAATTCGCTGTGACTGAATATTCTTCTCTATCCAACAACCACGCGACAAGCATGTAAGAGTAAAAACCTGTCGCCCAAAGAATGATTGTCAGAAATTTGCTTGTGTAGAACAAACGAATCATTTTCCATGAAGGGATTGAAAGCCGTGAAAGGACTTTATAGGTTTTATAGGCTAAAACGCATAAGTAAAACAAAAACACTAGAACTGAATGGAAATTACAGATCAGGAAATAGCAGAGCATTGAATATGAGAATAGACGTAAACCGTAGATTAGTGCTGAGAGAGACACGTAGAAAAAGCGGAAAAACTCGAAGAAACAGATTATTTTGCTACCTTCAAGGATCTTGAAACTGATTTGAGATTACCAGCAACAGTAACTTGATGGTTTTAACATTAGTTTATTAGGATTTTTTGAGTTGGGAATTCATGGGTTTTGGAATTTTAGGGTTTTGAAGGTAATATTTGGATTTTTATGGGTTTTGATGGGAGAATCAATCGAATTTTTAAAAGAAATTTTATTCAGTTTGTGTTAGGTGGGTCATGATCAAGTGTGGAATGTTGATATTTAAAAAATGGGTAGAGTATTATTTTCTATCTTTAGTCCTCAGCTTGTTGAGTAAGTATCAGCCTTCTATCATTGTTTTACGAAAAAATTCAAATATTCTATAAAATTATAAAGTCCCTATGAAAATGCCAATATTAATAATACCCTAATCACATCTAGAACTAATAAAGTTCACATCTTAAAAATATAAATAAACCCTTCATTATATAAATTCTATTTACCTTATTAAAACTTTCCTTGACTTCTAAACATTTCCCTTTCAGGAGTGACAAACTCTTCAGCAGAAAACTGTTTAAGCCTCAAAGCAAGTTCATTATTATGTTCAAGTAATCTCTTAATAGTCGCAGTCCTCTCAGCAAGATCAACTGACAATTTTTCCCTTTCCTTACTAAGAGTTTCAAAAGCCTCAGCAATTGCGATTCCATCAAGAGAAGCCTGTCTAAGTTCAGTATTTTCATCAACAAGGGTCAAGTTATCCTCTTCAAGAGCCTTAAGAGTAGTTTTGGTAATATAAAGATTTTCTTCAGCAGCAGTTAACTGTGCAAGCAAGTCATGAACTTTGCAAAGTCCAGTGTGAACATTCCACCTCGTAAAGACCCTGTAAAGTGTCTTCTGGGTGTTAAGCTTTCCCAAGACCAAAGCAAGATTTTGTCCTCTTTTGGTATGTCCATGAAGTACCTCCGTATAAGCATTCATATAAACCAGGTCTCCATTCGTATTTTCCAGTCGCCCTTCTAAAGTTTTAATATCTCTATCCATACGAGCGACAAGTCCATAAAGCTGTTGTCTTGGTAACTTAGAAATCGCGTTGACAACAAGAGGAAAACCTTTTTTCCAAGTTGAAAACGCTTTCATTAAATCAGGTTTTCTACGAAATGCATTGATTCTAGTTGCGTATTTCATGATTCTCTGTCGTTTTACCACCCATAACTTCCAGGTCATGAAAATTCTAGGTAAAAGACTGTTGTCATTTGGGTTTACAAGGCCTGCCTTGTACCGAAGTCGCTCGATTCCCTTTCGTTTAAGAGCTGATTTAAGGTTTTCTCTTTCATTTATATATCTTTCCACGTACTTCGGGTCGATTCCCTCATCACGTATGAGTCCTTCTAAGATCTCATTGCGGTCTCTAAGAAAAGCGTTTTCAACAGCGACAGTCCCTCCCCTATTAACACTTTCAACAGTTTTTTTTATTTTAAAACATTCCAACCAAAGGTCAAAGGCAGTCCGGTACTTGCGACTTAAAGCTCTTAAAATCGACCTTCGGACTTTTCCTGAAGCTGTAAGTTTGAAAGGAACAAAAGCCTTCCACTTGTCAAATCTTGGACGAAGGACTTTTTTGGCTTTAGTGAAGAGGACCTTGTTAATTATGCTGCCTTGTCCTCTTTGTCTCCAGCTGTTATGCGCGTTTTGCTCTTGGGCGTAAGTCCTGATCGCTGCCAGGCCAGTGAAGAGACAGTCTCTGTAGTAACGTTTGTTCACTCCGCCGAAGACTACAGCGAAATACTTGCCGACCTCGTGAAGGGTCTTCCAAGAGTTAAAGACTCTCAGGATTAATTTTTGCATGTAAAGGTTTATCGCTTTGTTACTCTTTGATAAGCGGGTTTGACTTACTTTTAAGAAATCAAACCATTTGTTCACTGCAAATAAACAACGACGAGCTTTGCTCGTCGTATTGAATTTTAAGGAAGCAAGTCGGATTGATCTTAGTCGCTTTGAAGCTGAACGCCAGGCAAGGAAGACACTGGACTGGTTCTTGTCTTTTAAGATTGAGAAGAATTTTACCATGTTGGTCTTTTGGATTTTTTTCTGAAGAAGTTGCATTTGAGTCATGGTTTCAGCGTCTTTCTCAATTTTCGCATTCATCTGGTCCTTGTGTAGAGAGTTCATGTTTCGGTGCCAGGCATGGAAACGATTTCTTAAGAAGCGTTTATTGAACTTTTTGCAGTATCCTTCAACAAAAAAGAAGTACTTTCGGTGATTTTCTACATTTTTCGCTTCTTCTTTGATAGCCATCAGTGCATGTTTTTTGCGAAGGATGAAGAAAAGTGAGGTGAAGTCAAGAACGCATTTTTTAATGGCTTGGTAACGAGTTTTCATTGCTTTAAATGCGAACATGGCACGACTTTCTGAGTATTCTTCCTCGAAATGTTTAGTTCCTCTGTTAAGTAAAAATTCATTAATTTTTTCAGTGTAAACAATTTGACCTTCACAAGACTCAATGACAGATTCTTTCTCTTGAATAGTTCTTTGAAGGCTTTCTTGAAGACCTTTAGCTTCTCTTTGAATGGCTTTCGTATTTTTTTTCAAAGAAGTGATTTCCATTTCACTAATCACTTCAAATTTCTTTTTAATAAATAAGATCCAAGTGCGCCAAGCACGTTTTTCTCGGTTCTTGTCCCATAAGTTCTTAAGTCTCGCCATTTTCAGCACTTTTGAATCACGAAGATGAATAGCGGCAAGCCAACGATCCCAGAAAAGCCTTCGAGAACCTTGACTACAGCGAATCAAAGCATTCACTATTCTCAACCTGCTTCTTTTTTTCAGATTTTTCAAAAACTTATCAGCTTTTGCAGTCATTTCTTTGTAACTTTCAGTTAAATTTTCAAAGTCCTGTGAAAGTGCTTGCTTTTCAGCGAAGACTTTCTGAGAGTAAATCACGAGTTCACCTTCTCGAAGATCTTTTATTTTATTTTTTAGTTTATTCATGAAAAATTGTTTTCGGATTAAACTTTTTCTTTTTGCGATTTTGAGAAGTAGTTGTTTGAAACGTCTTTGAAGGAATAAAAATTGTTTCCAGGCTGTGAAGGTGAATGAAAGGTTGCCTTTTAATTGAAGAGCGACGTGATATGTCAGCTTTTTTCGAGTTGTTTCTCGACGCTTGTTTCGGTAGGACCTGGACATTATTGAAGCTAAGGACTTTCGGAATAGAAAGTGACGTAGTTTGGTCTCGATTATACTTGCACCGAGGTACATGTTTGAGATTGTAAAGGCTCTTTGTGCCCAGGTTCGCAGGTATGTTGAAAGCTTGAAGTTCTGGATTCGGAGAACTACTCTTTTCATTGTGATTCTTGATAAATCGTTGTGTTTGGAGATCTGGATGTTTAGGGCTTCTTCGAGGTTGTTCACGTGGTCTAGTAAGGCGTTGTTTGACTCGACCACCTTAGTATGCCTATCATGTAAATTCCTAAAGTCAATATCCATAGCAGATTCCTTCCATTTCCTAAAAGCAGTTCCAATTTTCCACATATACTCCTTTAAAATCATTCTCTTAATCCTCGGCTTCGACTCCTTAAAATACTGAGAATGATCTTTCCAATGACTGAAATACGAGTAAAGTTCTCCTCTAAAGCACTGTGCAAAAATTCTTCCGGCTTTAATCTGATGAATCCTTCTTTTCTCCGCAACAGTGACATGATAATGATTTTCAAACTGTTCCCTCAGAGGTTTTTCATAAGCGAGTTCATCTTGAGTCCTTTTAAGTTTATTAAGCGTCACAAAATTTTTCCAAGTAACAAAAAGTTTTTCTTTAACAACATGAGACTTTTGCAAGTCACTTCCTTTCAAGTAAAGTTCAATTCTTTCCATTCTTCTTCTGATGCGAACTTCTTCTTTCCAAGTCAAAATCGCCCTGGCCTGGTCTTTACGGACCCATCTTTTAACGACTTTTTTTACAGCCCTGTCCTTTTCGAGGTTTTTTTGAGTGTATCGTCGAAGTTCGTGCATGACTGACATTTGGTAAAGCTTGTCTGCGTGATCTTCTTTTATTTGAACCACTTCTCGATCACGATTTCGCATTTTAACGTATTCTTTAAATGCGTAGAAAAACTTCGCTCGGACCATGTTTGTTGCGAAGTCTATTGCGAGGTCTTCTCTTGCTTGGGATTCTTTCATTTTTTCACTGAATCTTCGCCAGAGATGAAGAGCGCTTCGGAGTTTTCCCATGAAGGCTCTTATTGTTAACTTTGAAGTGGAATAGTCTTTTGATTTGTCGAAAGATGTGAATGACTTGAATTGGATGAAACGGTTTTTTAAACTTGAGAACAGGCTGTCTTTGAAAAGACGGGCCAAGATCGACACACATAAGCTCTGCTGACGTCTCAACCTAAGCTTATGCAAAAATAAACTTCTCCATTCAGCAAAGATTTTCGCTTTACTGATTTTCTGATTATAAGCATCAACAAGTTGCAACCTGCTAAACTGAGTCCCTTTCCAATTCAAAGATCTCCTCCAACAATCAAAGGCATTTTTCTGTTTCCTAAAGAAACATTTAATGGCATTAGCCAAGATTTTCCTCGATCCTTTGACCCTCTGATGATTAAAAGTGATTGATTCCCTGAAACAATTGATAGAATATCCATAAATTTTCATGCAAAGTTTTTCAAGTTCAAGTCCAATACTTCTAGAAGCAAGAAGCCTGCAATGTCTCTTTTGTATCCACTTCATATTTTCAATTTCACTATTTTTCGTCATTTGAAAATGTTCTCCTCTTGCGATTTCTTCATGCAACTTCATCAAGATCTCAGACCTTTCAACTTCCAGTCTCGAGACAGTCTCACAAAGACTCGCCCTGTCATGAGCGAGTTTCGAAGTCTCATCTTCGAACTCATTGATTTTATTCTGCAAAAATAAAATTTTTTCCATCAATGCGCGGTTATCAGTCTCTAGAATCAAACACTGGTCACTTTTTTGCTGAAGTTTCGTAAGTAGTTCTTTTTTTTCATATGCAGAACTGTTAGAAGCAAGTTCATAATCTTTAAGTTTCGATCGTAATTCCGCTCTTTCTATTTCAATTTGATGTAAAAGGTGCCTAAGTCGACTATTTTCTTCTTTTTCAAATTTTAAGTCACTTTGAAGGTTTCGATCGACAATATTTTTCGCTTTTCCGGAATTTTTCGCTTTTCTTTGAATTTCTCCTGAAATTAGTCGCTCCTCGTGAAGTGCATTTGCAAGATCGCTTTTTTCTTGACTTAGTCGGTCGACTTCGACAAGCAGGGTGTTGATTCGCTTGATTAGTGATGACCGGTCACCGTCGGCGTATGGGTATTTTTCAGTTTGAGAGTTTTCAATTTCGCGGAACTGCTGCGCTCGTTCTCGGTGGTATTGCTCGTAGTCTTGTTGGTGCATGTTGTGGGCTTGTCGCATCGATTCTTGGTACTCTCGACCTCCTGGAGTCGAGTATGGCCTGCTTGGACCTTCGCTCATTTTTGTATAACGGAAGATTCAAAATATGAAAAATCTCGGATTTGAATTGAGGTAAGAGGTTGGATTTATTTGGTGTTGGGTCGTGTTTCTAGATGGGTGGGATGATGAAAATAAATTTATCTACGGTTTTTTTTTTTCATTTGCTTAAACTGACCTCTATCAAATTGACCCACTTTGATTGTATGGACCTCAAGTTTAAATATTTTGATCAATATGTTGACTTTTGGGATATTCAAAGAATTCCGTCAAAGAATGATTGATTATAATCCCCTCAACTCATGTAAAGAATGCATTTCAACTTGATTTCAATAAAAGTTGAAAAGGAATTTTCGAGAATTATCAGAGCAAATAAGGACTAATTCAAATTAGTTAAAAAATTAAATTAGATGATTCAAATCTCCTTCTCTTTTCTTGAAACCACCACCCCTCCCCATTGAATATAATTAAACCTACGAAAAACTCCAAGTTGCTAAAATTTTGATAATCCAAGTCAATTTCCATTACTTATTCTGACAGCCCTTTCATATAAATACTTAATGGGAAATAGTGTATGTGCCAGGCCTCAGCCTTTAGAAAATTACCGAACGACTCAAGATGAGTCTCCTGACACTGAAGACAAGATGAGAATGTCATCGATGGTCAGTGTCCAAAAGTCAATAAACGCTCCGAAGTTAATCCTGGGTGACAATGCTTTATATCTTAAACGCAGAAACATCCCAGCCTTAAAAAAAATAATCTTTCCAAAT
This sequence comes from Stentor roeselii, assembly GCA_006503475.1. Lineage (NCBI taxonomy): Eukaryota > Ciliophora > Heterotrichea > Heterotrichida > Stentoridae > Stentor > Stentor roeselii. Next base: position 53,140 of record RSEH01000266.1, read on the forward strand.
AAATAACCTGTTCAAAAAACAATTATTCCTAATTCACCTTTCAATAAACTCTATTCCCTTTCAAAAAAATTCTTATAAAAAGTCAGAATTAATATTTTACTATTTCCAAAAACCCATCAAAACCTCAACAAAAGCGAAAATTTTACTTTATTAAAACTGAAGGGCTGAAAAAGTACCCCACGAAGTCCTTCGCTGTTAACTTTTCTTTACCGTTGTAAGTTCTTTTCTTGCAATAGCTGATGTGGTCTTGGTCGAAGTTATCTCCGGACTCAGGTATGAAATTCGCTTTGCTTTCGAAATTCTTCAATGAAATTTCATCTAAATCATTAAACCAGGAATGTTTTTTAACACTAGCGATTCCATCATGACCAAGTCTATTCCTCGGTTTTCTTTTAATTAGTTTATTGCAGAGGTCAACAGCATCGCGACTCCACCCTTCAGGTATTTCATTATCATTGATTTTCACCTGTTTCTCTAAAATCGCTTCACGAATATCTTTCCTGGTCTTTCCACGATAAGGCCTAACACCCATGATGGTTTCATACAAAATGACTCCTAACGCGAAAAAGTCAGAAACAAAAGAATGGTTCTGGCGACAGATGACTTCAGGGGCCATGTATCCAGGCGTTCCTGAAGTTTCCATCGAATTTTCACTTTTAAATATCGAGGAAGTTCCGAAGTCAGTAAGAAAAGCGTAGCCTTTGTAGTCAAGAATGATGTTTTCCGGTTTCACGTCTTTGTGGATCACGTTTCGAGAATGAAGGTACTCAAGAGACTGTAAAACGCAGGCTAGAATGAACTTTATCTCACTTTCAGAAAACTTCCGCTTTAACATGTGGAACCGCAAATCGCCTCCTTCTTTCAGGTCTAGTCCAAGGTAAAGTCGTTTTTTGTCTTGGAAGGCGAAATTTATGTTGATTATGAATGAGTGGTTTAAAGTTGATAGAATTATCCGCTCTCGCAAAATCGCGTTTAAAGCGTCTTTTGAGATGATTTCGCTTTTTAGAAACTCTTTTATTGCTAGCTGGTGCTTTGACTTCTTGTGTATCACTTGCCAGACCTTACCTAGAGCACCTCTGCCGATTGGCTTTAGAAAATCGAAGTCGGAACGAGAGATGGTTGAAACTGCATCTAATTCATTTCTCAAATGACAATTGCCCATAATTTATTAGGGGTTTTTTTACTGAGGAAGTGAATTATGGGATTTTTTTATTATATGGTTGGGATTTTAGATTGGGTTGAATTGGATTATGGGAATTTCTGATGGAGGAGTTGATTTCTGATATTTTTTATTTTTTATAGTTTTATGAATATTGAATTTTTCACTGAGTTATTATAAGGTTTTCATAATAAGATAAAGAATTGAAGGGATATTCAACCCATAATCTTATTACTAAACCATAACCATTATCAGTTCAATCTATAAACTAAAACACAATTCCCACCAATATTAAAGAAATGAAGGAAACAAATTCATTACAAATCTCTCTAGACATGAAAACAACTCTCACCCTTGCAGAATCCCCGAAGTCTTCCCCATTTTCCAATAACAGCGAAGGATCGACAATGTACTATTTGATATCAAGCAGCCCATCCTTATTCTCCGACGTAGACCTTTACTACGAAGGATGCCAGCTTGAAGATATCCTAGGCCAAACTGTGAGATCAGCAGTGATCGAGCCAGAAAACGACGAGATTCAAAAAATTGTAGAAAATCAAATCGACAACATTGAGCCCAGAGAAGTCTTCTACGAGGCCTTCAGTTTAATAAGCGCTTCAACAAGTCCAGATGAATCGATTCATGATGTCTCAGAAGGCGAGATTTCAACTCAAATATGCCCAGAGTTAAAAATGATCAGAAGAAGGACTCGAAAAGTCAACAACCCTCTTCTTAAGTTTAGAGACAATCCTTTTTCCAACATGAAAAAAGGCAAGGGAGGACCGAAAAAGGCCTTCAGGGTGTACCCGAAAAAAGAATACTACAGGACTAAACTTATCAGGTCTTGGAAACGGTTCATTCGGTTTAGTCTTGGGAATAAAGTAGGAAGAAATATCAGTCGAGCACTTTTAGATGCTCATCAATTCGCACTTGATAATGAAGAGGTCCTCTCGCTTTACGCGCCTACGAAAAATGGACCTCTTACTGAAGGACATGGAAAAAGACATAAAGAAGAGGAAATTGGAATGGAAAAAACATTCAATAATAGATATGTCAAGATCATGTTTCAGAACCATATTGTCAGGGAATCTTTTAGATTGTATGTGATTAACGAGTTTTTCGGCAAAAATTGTGAGCAACTTGTTGAAAGGTTCGATTTTTCATGCTGTGAATTTAATCAGCATGATAAAAAATGTGATGAACTTTGGAATGAATTAAAAGTTTTCAGTGTTGGTGAAATGATTAATTAATTTTTGATTAGAATTCACATACTTTTGGTTGGAACTCAATTTTTTGTAAGATTTTAAAACTTGTATTTGGTTTTTAGGGAAAAGATTATTCAGTTTTAAGACTGAAGGGTTTTTATTTTGGACTTTTGAGTTGGTTGTATTTTATTTTGGTGGAATTTCGTGAAAAGTGATTTTATGGAGAGTTTTGAAATTTATCATCATTTAGAGAGATGGTTTATTTAAAGTGAGGATTAAATTAAGGCTTACAGCTAATTCTTCTTGGGGTTAATGAACGATAATGAAAAATCAATTTTTCTTAAAATATTATTAACATACATTAAGAACCAGTAGTCTGGAATTTTGGATTTGAAAACGTATTTAAGTATTAAGGTTAGTTTTTTAATTCAATTTTGATTCTTCACCAAAGTCATAAATTTTGATAAAAATGAATGAAATCATTCCAACATTCACCTTCCGTTTTTACGTTTCTTGAAAGTTTCTTAATATTTTACAAAAAAACATGATCAGAAACAGAGCTATTAAACTGGTGATGAAAAGATACGATTTTACCAACATTATGTAAAAGTGTTACGTTTGCAAAGCAAAACAAAAAAAAATCTTTTTTTTGTCATCTTCAAGTCAAAAAATAGCCACGAATTATTCAGGATTTTTGTTATTTTTCAATTAAAGCAAACTCACTAAAAAAGTACAATTTTAAACATTTTCCACACTTTTCTTCATATTTGTTTTCAAATTCTGCATAAAGTATCTTATACTTCCAGCATAAAACTAAAAAATCCAACTAAACCATATTTAAATTTCCTGATCTTCATAACCCTATTCCAGTAAACCCTCACTTAAACCCTCATAAAATAACAAACAAAATCAAATCCAAAAAAACCTGGAATTCTAAAAATCCTTAAAAAATGAACCAAAAAATATTCGAAAAATACTCAAAAATCCGAGTAATAGGTTCAGGCCACACATCACTTGTCTTCCTAGTAAGCACAACCGAGTCCAACCAGTTAAAACCCTACGCATTAAAATCAATAAACAAAGAAAAACTCGTGAAACAAAAGCAAATATCCCAAGTAAAAAACGAAAAATCTCTTCACCAGTCCTTCGACCATCCATTCATAATCAAGCTGTAAAACTCACACAGGTTAAAAGTCCATCAAGACGACTCCTGCATCTATTTTTTACAAGAATTCGCTCAAGGTGGAGAGATTTTTTCCCGTCTTCGAATTTGGCAGTACCTTCCGAATGACGTGGCTTTGTTTTACTCAGTCGAGGTGTTATTAGCATTGGAGTACCTTCACTCAATGAGCGTCGTGTATCGTGACTTGAAGCCTGAGAACATAATGCTTGACAACAGAGGCCATGTGAAGCTGGCTGACTTTGGATTCGCGAAGCGAATCAATATCGGCGAACGTCTTCAGACCTTGTGTGGAACTGCCGACTACCTGGCACCTGAGATTATTTTAGGCAATGGATATACTAAAGGTGTTGATTGGTGGGCCTTTGGAGTGCTTTTGTTTGAGTTTTTGACGGGACATCCGCCGTTTTTTGATAGAGAACCTTCGAGGATTTATGAAAAGATCGTCGCTGGGAAGTTTGAAGTGCCTGATGATATACTACCTGAAGCAGGAATTCTTATTAGAAGGCTACTTGAAGTTGATCCTGATCAGAGACTTGGAAATCTTGCTGATGCTCAGGAGGTTAAAATTATGAACTGGTTTAAAGGAGTGGATTTTGAAAGAGCTTTTAAGAAAAATGTGATACCTCCTTGGGTTCCTAGGTTTTCTGGACCTTTGGATGCTGGGGCTTTTGGATTTTTTGAGGAAGTTGAAGGGTTTTTTGAACCTGCTGGGTACTCTGTTAATCAGTTTTTTAATGATTTTTAGATTTTTTGGGGTTTTGGATGGGAAGTGATTTGGAGATTGATTTTTGGATTGGGATGATGAAGGGTTTGATGTTTTAAAAGAATTTATCAAGATTTTATTCTTTATATTTTTTAGATGGGTAATTTATTCAATAAGATTGATTCTTATGATAAGAAGAATAAAAATCTTCGGAAAACTTCTTAAGGTTAACCTCTTTGATCATAATTTATAAAAGAGTTATTTAAGTGAAAGGAATCAAAGCAAATTGAATTTTATTTAAACTTAATCTATTATGTAGTCTATCTTTTCTTTGATATACTTAATATCATGTTGGAATTTTATAATTTTTCCTTAAACTAAATATAATTTGCTTTAAACTTAAACCAATATTCCTCCATCACATTTGGAACTTCATCTTTCTTTGATCTAAAATCATTAGTTTATTAGAATAAAATAAGTTTGAAAAAGATCATTATTCAAATGGAATTTCACACAATTCCAAAAGTCCCTTTGTAAGTTAAACAATATCAGGATTCTGATTAAGTACATCAAAGCTAAAAATAATATAGATTAAATCAAGAATAGCAGAGAGTATTTTATGATGTTAATTGCTTGAATTATTCTGATGAAGAAAGGTTTTAAATACTCACCTTATTATCTTTTATATCTATCTGTATATATTTCACTATAAGACTTAGAATACCTAACTAGATTCAGATAAAAACTTTCTTACCATCAACTGAAAAACTAAATCTATATTTTCACCAGTTTTGGCACTTATTTCACAATACAAAGCTCCATATTTGCTTAGTAAATCATATACTTGATCAAAAGAAACATTAAGAGTAAGGTCTGATTTATTTGTAGCAATAAGAATTACTTTTTTGTCAGAACAGTATTCAAGAATTTCTTCGCAAAATTTTTCCACAGTTAGAAATGAATCAAGTGATGATTTATCAAAAACAAGTAAAAAGCAGTGACTAACTCTATAGTAATTGACTCGAATTGATTTAATCCTCTCATTTCCTTCAGTATCCATCTGTATATATCTCACTATTTGTAATTTTACTTTGATATTGTCTATCTTTATAGTCTTAGTTATCAAATCAAATCCTATTGTATTAATGTAAGATTCTGTAAAGTCATCATTTATGAATCTCTGCATCACAATAGATTTGCCAGATGCTGGAGGTCCTACCAGTATAATTTTAACTAGTCTGGAACTAAACTCTAAAATTTAAATAATTAACTAATATCTTCAACCTCTATTTTTTGAGCTGAATTAATCTCTTCAGCTCTTCTAACAAACTGTAAAGACCTGCTTTTTTCAAGTTTCAAATAAAATGCTTTAACCTGCTTTCCAAAGTTATAAAAGCTGATAAGAATCTGAACACAAATAGATGCAAAGATGGTATAAATGCACATAGACTCAACGATTTTAACTCCTTTTTCATCATCAAACAAAACAAAGTACCCAGACCAAAAAAACACAAGATTGACGCATAACTCACTTGAAACAATTGCAATAAAAGAAGTATTATCTTTAAACGGCCTGAAATAAAACAGAAAAATCAAGACTAAGATAGAAAATCCGCTATTCACACATACCTGAACAAAAGGATATCTGTTAAAAAATACCTGCACCAGGACATATCCTAACCTCCTCAATAAAAACAAAGGATAATACAAGCTACTAAGAAACCCTTTATCAATTTTAAATTCATTGATCAAGCTTCCTAATTGAATCTTAAAATTTTCACTTTGAAATTTAGACTGGTTGATTTTCATGACCACATAAAAGAAAAAAGGCGAAAAAACAAACAAAGCCTATTTTTTTCTTACCCCAAAAACAACAGCAAGGCACATATTAAAAAATCCAGGTACAAACCTGATGATTCTCTAAATAAAAATCACTGATTTCAGCTGAATAATAGCGAAAAGTCCGAATTCCAGGTAACTTTGAATCCAAAACCTAAGAAGAAGATTATATTTGTACTTTGACTTCATCAAGATAATCTTTTCAGATTTAATAGGAAGTCTAGTGATTAGCAAGAAGATAATCAAAAAAAAAGCTGAAAGAGTTAACAAGCTAAACATCGGGCCTGTGTTAATCAGCAGGACTGAAGATTCGATTCCGTAGTTCAAAGCGTTTTCATAAGGAACTGAGGTGCTGTTCGGGTTGAAAATTAATTTGAATAGGTTCGGAACCATGTTGTAGTCAATGAAAGACGATGAAATGTTTCTTAGCTTGTCTGGATAAGCCACGGCGTTTAAAGGCATGAAAGTTATTAACTGGATTGTGCTTAATAATGACCATAAAGCTGATGGATTTGAAACTATTGAAGTGCCGATTGCAGTTGAAACTCCTATTTTTACACCTGTTCCTGAGTCAAATCCAAAAATTGTTGCCGGTTCAGATTCAGCTAATGCAAGCAGGTGTCCTTCGAAAGTGTAGTTAAAAAGTTGAGAAGCTGATTCGCTGAATATTGTTGTGTTTATAGTAAGGACCAACTTTCGCTTTTCACCAGTGAAAGGAGCGACTTGTGGAGTGAAAATAAAGAAAGATAGGTTCTTTTGGTACATTTTTATCTCTATTACCTGTAAATTCACCGTGATTTCCACCTGAGTCAAATTAAAAGCCACTTCAAGCACCTCATCAAAATTCAAAAAAACCCTATTTTCCTTAGAAACAGTAAGATTCCCATAAAAAAACTTCTGAACACAAGAATTCCCAACAATTTGATATCCTTTAATACAATAACATTTATCCCCATCAAGCCAGGCCTTCTCCACACAAGCCAAGCATTGAAAGTTCTGATTGCATTCAGAGCAAATCACAGGACAATCTCGACAAGAACCCATAAAATCGATTTGATTCTTCCAACACAAACTAACACATTCATCCTTACTATTCAACTCTCCTCTTCCCTGCTTACACTTCAGACACTTCTTGAAACTTTCACAGATTTCACAGTCTTCATGACAAGGTTTACAAGAATTCGCTTTAGTCAACTGTGAGTCATTCCAAAAGCCTTCTAAACAAGAGCATCCTTGATTTTCTTCTGGAAATGCATGACTACTGATGCAAGACTCACATTTTTCACTGTCTTTACAAGAGAAACAGTTGGAATTGCAAGGTTGGCACCCGTTTGGATCTTCTAGAGTTCCGTTGAGGAAGAACTTTTGTTGGCAGAGACAGTTTTTCTTTAAGATTTTAGTGTTTGAAGCGAGACATTCCAGGCAGGTGGTGTTTGTGCATCTTAAGCAACCAGTTTCGCAGGGAAGGCAGTTGTAGCTGTTTTCAGACATGAAAAATTTTAAGGAACAGGAGCAGTTTTTTTTGGATGGGAATGAGTTGGGGTCTAGACATTCTTTGCAGATGTCTCTTGTGCATTTCGCGCAACCATATTCGCATGGTTGGCAGTTTTCTATTGATAGGTCTCCGAAGTAACCGTCTTTGCAGAGACATGATCCTTCTGAGATGTAAGAGTTATTGTCGTAGCAGGTGAAACAGGTGGTGAGGTTTGAGCAGTTTGAACAACCTGATGAACATTTTAGGCAGGCTAGAGAATCGTCTTGGAAGTAGCCTGGTATGCATTTGCAGTTTCCGCCTTCTATTAATCCATTCTCATCGATACACTCGAAACATTCTGTCAATGATGAACAGTTTGCGCAAGTAGGCTGGCAAGAGTTGCAATTTACTGAAAGATCCGGAAAATATCCCTTGTTACAAAAACAGTTCTTTTGATTAATGTGAGTATTTTTTGATATGCATTCTAGACAGTCAGTTTTATTACAATTTAAGCAACCAATTTCACAAGGGAGGCATTGATAACTGTTGTCAGCCATGTAAAACTTTGAGATACATGCACATGAATGTAGGAGAGGCAAGGAGTTAGTGTCTAGGCATCCTACACATTCAGATTTATTGCATTTAGAACATCCGTATTGGCATTTTGAACAACTTTCTATAGAGAGATCTCCAAAATATCCATCATTACATAAGCATGAGCCTCCTGAAGCATATGCGTTTAAATCATAACAACTCGAACATGATATGAGATTCAAGCAGTTAGAGCATCCTGTTCCACAAACTACACATTTCAATGCATTATCTAAAAAGTACCCCGATATGCATTTGCAAGCTCCTCCATCAATAACCCCTTTGCTATCCTTACATTCAAGACATTGACTTAAAGAAGTACAATCAGCACAAGTTAACTGACAAGAGCTGCAGGAAACTGAAGCAACTCCAAAAAACCCTTTCGAACAGTAGCAACTACCTTGAACAATATAAGTATTCGCCAATTTGCACTCTATACAATTAGAAGCTGAACTACAATTTTTACAGGAATTATCACAAGCTGTGCAGGTTATCCCATCACCAAAAAAACCTATTTTGCAACAGCAGATTCCATTTTTTACTTCTGAGTTCGAGTTCGTGCATGATGAACATGCTGAAAGACTTGTGCATAATTCACAACCTATCGCACATTGCTGGCAGTTAGGGGCAGTTCCGAAGTATTTTGGCTTGCAAATGCAGTTTAAACCGCTTGGTGAAGAATTAATGTCTGGGCAATTCGTGCAAAGAGTGGAAGTGCAGCTGGTACAGCCTGTGCCACATGCGACACAATTATTAATATTAGAATAATCCCCATTACTATAAAATCCTTGAATACATGAGCAAAGTCCTGAGGAATAAACTGAATTACTTGCATAACACGAAGTACAATCACCTTTATAATTGCAATCCTGGCAGATACTTGGACAACAAGTGCTGCTTCTCTGCACATAAGAGCTTTCACAGATACAGCTTATCTGGGTGCTAGGCTGACTAGATATACTATCTGTTAAAGCCTTTTTAAAGCACCGATGACTGGATTGATCATAAGAACAAAAAGAACTTAAAGTGGAACATGATAAAGTCACTGTTTTTGTGCAACCTTGACTGTTGCAAGATAAGCTAAAAGCATTTTGGCTGCTAGTGGGTGTTGTTGGAATACATCCTGCACCTAGCACAGGGTCGATAAAAGAGACAGAGCAGGAACTACAAGAGCCAATCAAGCAAGTTGAAGTAGTCGCTATGTTAATATATGTAGAAAAATTTATAATTTCGTCTAAAATCACAAAGTTCCATATTAAGCATCTTAATGCTTGCCAACCGTCCACTGGTCCTAGACCTGCAGGGTAAGGACCACCTGAAGGATAACTGGCTGATATGGTATAACAGAGGAAATCATTTATATAACCCTTGAATACATTATTTGAGTAGACCACTGTTAGCAAAAGCCATAAATCTGAATAAAAAATACCAGAATGAAAGCAGACAGTATTTCCATTGTATTTATCCGAGTTTATTAAAAAACTCACAGAGTTTCCATCGTTGAACCTTCCAAAGGCAAAACCTGAATTGCCAGATCTGCAGTAAAAAACAGAAAAGTAATCATCTGGAGAAATCAACCATGCTGATGCACTGAAAGTTGTAGGCATGCTATTTAAATTATGTATTTTTATATTGCTATCGGTATATTGCAGGTAAATTCCTCTATCAGTGCTTTTTGCTGGTGAATATGAAGTACTTCCATCATTTTCAGCATATCGACCATTTAAAGAGTAGTCGAAGAAATAGTTGTTGTAATCACGGTTGAATCGATATTCAAGCCATTTAGAAGCCAAGACAAGGCAAACTTTAAAGAGCAACTTTTCCATTTATATCGATTTTAAAATTCACCAGACCCTAGGAGTTGATTAATTTAACTAGAAAGGAATAAGAAAAAAAAAACTGGGCATTTTATGTTTTGATTTAAAGAAAAATCAAAGATTCAAAGCGTTTTATTCTTATCATTTTAATTCTTATTCATGAGAATATAGGAATTTTTAGAGAAATTCTGGATAGTTGACCTTGAATCTAAGGAATTCTTTATTTGGGTAATTTTTTGATTGGGTTAAGAAATTATCATGTTTTTCATTCTCAGAGTTTAAGTTCTTGTTATATGAGTAGGATTTTCATGATTTCTTTATGAGATTATTATGAAGGATATTAGAGTTTTGTGAAGATAATTGTATTTTTTAGTTTTTAGTGAAAAGTGAGGCATTTGATTAGTACTTGGATTAGATTTTTACCTTGAGATTAATTAAATTGATCATTTGAGATAAACTATATAGAAAATCTTAATTATTTAATAATTCAGATGAACTTGAGGCCTGCTAATAATTCGCAATCTCTAAACTGCAAATAAATTCTCATTTGAGTATTCTAATCAATAGAATAATAATAACTCATATTGATTTAGTACAATTTTTACAAATATTTCCTGATGATTTTCTCATAATGATGCAGTATTCAAAAAATTTTCAAATCTATCTTAATAAAAGTCCATAACATTAATCCCAAATCAAATCCTTATGAACACACTAACGTCTCTTCAATATTCCCTCAAACGTATGAACTTTACTTACTAAACCTAAAATAATTATAAGAAATTCAAGAAAACGATAAACATAATACTCCCTAAATAAAAACTCTAGATCCAATAAAATCTCAAGCTTTTTTCACTATCACTAACCTAATCAAGTCATTTATTCTTTCTTAACTTCTCAGTATTCAATATCAATAAACTATCTTATAACTTCAATCTCTTCAAATTCTAGCTAAAGGC